>PVHP010004200.1:0-10695 GCA_004024765.1 Zapus hudsonius | reverse complement strand
ATAAATATGAAGGAATTTTTTCATAAGGAAATGGAACTGCTGTAAAAGAATCAAGCAAACCATAGCTCTATGTGAGAGACCCTTTCTTAAAAACAAAACAGAATGAAATGCTGATATATGCTATATTATAAGTGAAGTTATGCAGACACAACAGAATGGCTATTTTGAAATTCCTAAAATTGGCAGATTCATAGATTTAAAAAAAAAACAAAAACAAACAAAAATGTAGACTGCAAAGTGCTTGGGACTGTGGAAAGGGAAGATAATATTGGTGAGGAATTACTTACAGAAGTGTGAGTGATTCCAAGGCAGCTGTATCCTTGAAGGCTAACTCTAGCATGGGTGAATGGGTAACTAACACAATACAATGACAAATGAGAACAGTCATTTAAATAGTGAAAATGCTTGGGATGGTTGGTTCTGATGGTTCTTTGCTGTGAATATTCCTAATGCCTCTGAATTAGAAACTCTAATAAATCACAGTTTTCAATTTTATATAATGTATACCACACTAAATTAAAATGAAGTTGCTCTTTTAAAAAAAAATTGTACTGTTAATATTAAACATTTTACAATAAGAAAAATAAATATGAATACTCTAAGGCAAGATTTCTATATGTAACTTTCTGCATAGGGAATTTACATATAAGAAATTTTACTTAGCTTTCTAGTTATTATATTAATAATGGAATAATAAAGTAATAAATGTGGAATTTGGGGACTTATATGTATTTGTTTAAATAACATGAATTATGAATTATATTAAGGTCATTCAACTGGTTTAAGAAACACTTTACCTTACTCACCTTGCCCTAAAAGGGAGCTTTGACAAAACCTGTAAGGTCCAATTTAGTTGCAACAAAATATTTAGCCCTTGGAGCCAAGAGAAAATAAAAGTTGTCAAGGGAAATGTAATTAAGAACTGAGAACTTGTCATAGCCAAGGAGAGCCAGAATATATGTGGTGAGTGAATGCAGTGTGGTCCTTTAACAGAAAACTAGGCCAATCTGAATTAATGATGGACTATAATAAATTATGTGGATGTTGGTTCATTAAATTCAATGATTTATATGAGAATTTAATAATAGAGAAAATTGATTTTGAGTTATATAGATACTCTATTATTTTATCAATTGGTCTATTAATCTAAAATATACATTTACTTCTATTTGTACTTTTTAGTAAGACATGTCATTTAAATTAAATAATAAATACATGTTTACCTCTTTTCTTATGCCTTCAAGTATTTTCATTTATTTCATTCTAATTAGTGCTTTGTTTTATGTAGATTATAAGCTACCTAAACAGGTTGTAATATTGGAAGATATATATTATTCAAACGAATTTATGGACTTCTAGAAGGAATTTTTATTAAAAGATGGGCTTCCTAGATTGTTACAAGGAAATTTCAGTTCCAGATGTGGAGTATCTTTCAGAGAGCTGTTAGTCAGCGAGGTACATGATGCCCCTAATATTACAGACTAATGTCAAGGCTCTTGTTTGAGAACTAGGTGGTTAGAGGGAGGTCATAATCCCTTGAAGGGAAACCACTACTTTTGTCTGCCTAAATGGATATATTATACCCACCAGACTTCCTTACATTCATTTATTAATATTTCTCTCACTTTCAATTGGAGAAGCTTCTCTTTTATGGCCATGACCATTGGAGAGACTCGAAACTTATAAGGTGTTTAGAAGTGAGAGTAGAGGGTTCAACCCTAAATCTCTATCACTCGCCAAGGCTCAGGGACTTATGCAGATGTGGTGGCAGAAAGAATATGAATGAAAGGAAGAGGAAGAGTGCTTTGCAATACTGTTTTCCAGACACAAAGTGTTCATGGTATTCATGGCCTCACCATGGCTCGCAATACCTACACATACCCTGCATAAAAGAAGGGGAAAAAATGAAAATATCACAATAGGCTTTGTATTTGTCATGGTTCTCTAGAGGAACAGAATTGATAGAATGGATGGTATTAAAGAGGGAATTTATTGGATTTGCTTATGGTAGTCTAAAATAGCAGTTTACATGCCTAAGAGTTAAGAAACCAGGTAGCTGCTCAGTACGTGTGGCTGGAAGCCTCATCAGTCCCATTTCAGCACTGAAGGCTTAAAGGCTTTCTTGAAAACCATTGTTCTGAATTCAGTCCATCTTGGAAGGCTGAGGAAACTTGGTTCCAATGCAAACAAAGGAGAGCCACACAGAATGCATATACATACAAGTGAAGGCAGTCACCAGCAAGCAGCACTGGCAGCTGGGTGGGAGGAAGGGGGATCTTTCCTCTCAGAGCTGACTTACATAGCCATCTGGGAGGGCTGCCCACTCCAGAAAGGGATTAGTCAGGAGGAAGGATTTCCTCCTTCAGTCAATCATTCCTAGAAGCAACCTCAGAGACCTCACCACAACCCAAGAAGTATGTCTATGGATTCCTAATCAGGTCTAGCTGACAACAGAACTTAACCGTCATAGTTTGCTAAATGGCTGCAATCCTTCAGATGTTTCTGCATCTACAGCTTTGGGAAAAAGGTTATAATATATTATATAAAAAGGTTATAATATAAATTCACAAACACTATCCAAATGGAAGAATCTGCTGTTTATCCCATGACCTGACTGGCCACTGAGTCACTGAGTATATCTGCCATAGTGTTTGTATCCTGAAAGATTAAAATCCTACCAAATAATTTCACAGGATCATTTCAAACTTAAAAGTCTAAAGTCAAATAATGATAAGTCAGGGACTTTAACTAGAAGCAAAGTGCTTTCTGGAAGGAGACAAAACGCCTAGAATTTGACCAGAATAGCTGTGCTGCAATGGTGCTCTGAAGAGTCTGTGAAGCAATGCACTTAGGTAATGGAGATCTTTTGCTTTCTTAGAATTTTCCTTGAGGGTACCACCCATATATTTTCATGGCCAAGCTGAAACCTATATAGCTTAAACAACTACAAGTGACTTTGAGGGTGTGTTATATTTAAAAATGTAAACTCCGAACAAACCTCATCTAAAGCATCTGGGAGACTGTTAAAAATCAAATTTTTAGGCTGTGCTCCAAATATATTACCAGAAAATCTAGCATTGAGACCCCAAATTATAACTTTATCAAGCCCACCAGGTGATGCTGATGTTACTAAAGTCTGAAAACATGGCTCTGGATCATATACTCACCTTGTGATAAAATCCTTTGGTTTAGGGCACTGTAGGACCTCAAGAGTTGACATCATTATTGGGAATAGCAGGGTTAAGGGAACTGTAGGAAAGTTACCCAAAACAATAGCTTACAGAGGATTCCTTATGTGCATCATAAACAAATATCTATTCACCCGGGATAGAGCAACAACCACAGACCAAACAAAAGATCCTATTTAAGGAAGGAGAGTTCCCAGAAATGGGAAAGCCCACCTGCCAGGTGCTGGCTATGACGACTCATTTGGCAAAAAAGGGATAGGGAAGGACCACATTCTCTCATAGCCTTCAGTATATTTATTTCCTTGCTGGCAACTGTAGTTTACTTTTGGGGATCCTATTCACCCTAAACTTCCTCAATATGTTCTAACGACATAACGGGCTAGCTACAAGTTATTAGCTGAAGCTTCAAAGGAAGACACAGAATTATTAATTCAAATGTATTTATATATATATATATATAATATAATAATATATATTACATTTACAATCACTATTCCATGAGTACAAAAGTGTTTCTGAGATATAAAGAGTATATTGAATAATAGCCTTTGATAAATATATTTTAATTGATATGTCAATATTGGGTCTATTATATGTAATTAAATTTATTTAAAAAGATCTATTTTTTATTTCTTAGCTTGAATGAAGATATTAATTTTATTGACTTACATATTTCTCCCCCCTTTTCCTCTCTCTCTCTGTCTCTCTATCTCTTTCTTTCTCTCTCTTATCTGTTTCTACTTTTTTAGGCTGTGCTTTGGAGATATAAATTTTCTCAACTTAAAGGCTCTTCAGATGATGGCAAAAGCAAAATCAAATTTTTGTTTCAGAATCCAGATACTAAACAGATTGAAGCAAAGGTAAATGCAAGAAATTAATAACATAATAGACCTCTAATTACATTTAATGCCATTAAGAGCCAAAGGGGCAAACTACATTCTCTTAGCTTGTAATACCCTTGTGGTCAGTAGAGTATATCCCTTGTGGATTTTAATGGTGGCTTTTCATTAAAAGGCATTACTTCAAGAAAAATACTCACAACTAATTCCTTGTCATAGTTTTAAATACGTGTGCACTGCATTTGTGGAGCACTATAAGATCACACTCAAATTAACATGGGTGGGGGCACTGGAGAGATGGCTCAGCAGTTAAGGTGCTTGCCAGTAAAGCAGAAGGACCTGAGTTCAATTCCCCAGTATCTGCAAAAAGCCAGATGCACAGGGTGGTGCATGCATCTGGAGTTCTTTTGCAGTGGCTGGAAGCCCTGGCATACCCATTCTTTCTCTCTCTCTAAGTCTCTTTCTCTGTCTCAAATAAATAAATAATATTTTTTAAAAGAATGGGTAGTTTCACATTATAAAAAAACTAATTAAGTTCTTTTTAAAATGGACTGTTTTATTATAATTTATTCTTCCCTTACATGAATATAAATTCTACTCTTTAAAATATCACTTTTCCTATATAATCATGTTAAAGAAGATGAATTGATAAATGACTTTTTCACTTTGCTTCATACAGTTTTTTATATTTTTCTAAAATATAGTAAAGCTTACTTTTAATGAGTTTATATACTTGCAGATATTCAAAATAAAACTTGTTTTCATTGCCATGCAATGAAATTCATAATAACAGTGTTTATCCTAATGAGAATCAGTAGAAAATATCAAAATGAAATTTACTTCTATGGACAGAAAAATCCAATGTAAATTTTCCTCTATGAAATAAAACTACCGTAATTCCTGCTGCACTCTTTACTTATTAAATTCAGAGTAAATGAGTGTTAGCCTGGCATTCAAAGCTTTCTTAGGCATGGTCTTATGTGTCATTCTGGACAAAGTCTCTTGTAAAACTGCTCTGTATTCATTTCAGAAACATCCCTTCTAACAAGAGAGCCCAATTTTTCCTTATAAAGCTGGCCGTGCTATTCTCTTAAACCTCCTGAGCTTTTTGTGTCAATCTCTCGAGGATCATTCTTGTCATAGGACTTTCTGATGCCTTCTCAGGAAAAGGCTGGTGGAAGTAGGAACTGTGGTTAGAGCTTCCAGGCCGCTGCTTCCTTTTCTGTCACATTTCTGAAAAGCATAGGTGTTTCTGTGAAATTGCCTTGTATTCATATCCCGTCATGTTTCAATAATGTCCTGATCACTTCTTCCACTCCCTTTACTGAACATGGCTATATATTTTGACTGGGAGAGATGAAACCACTGAAATTCAGAATGATCACTGAAAAGTATGTGTTAGTCCCTCTTTCATTGAGAATTTTGTGGAGTTTAGGATTTTCATGGTCTTCATTTGCTTGACAAAGTGTTCTGGGTTTGGCTTTGTTTGTTTGTTTTTCTGTAGCTTCTTCAATACATTTATTCTTCTCTTCTAAGTGTAACATTCTGCTTAGTATACTATGTAGGGCTGGCTCAGTGTTCACAAAATCCTTTATGTTTTTTCTTGTCATGAATTTTTTTGGTTAATCTTTCTGTTATGATATATATTTTTGCTGGGTGTATGAATTTTGGCTTGCAGCTATGGTCTTTCAGAACTTGAAATACTCTTTGCCTTTCTACCTTTTTTAGTGATGTCATTAAAAATTAGCCAGTTTTCTGATGTGGTGTCTTTTTTGTGAGATGTTTTGTTCTTGAAGCTTTCTATACTCTATTCTGTGAATTTAGTGTTTTGACTGAAATATGATGTGGAAATATTTTTTGGTCTGTTCTTTTTGGTGTTCTGTATGCTTCTGTTTCCTGGATGAACATCTCTTTTCCTAGAGTTAGGAAATTTTCCTCCATAATTTGATCAATTGAGATCACTACCAGAAATGCAAGACTTTTTCAATATAACAAATATATAACTGAGATTTACCATGTTAGAGAGTTGGAGACAAAAACTCCTTTTTACCAAATCTTTAGATGGAGAAAGCATTAATTTTAAAAAGTCAATATTCTTTCAAGATAAAATATCACACTTAATTTGGTATTGAAGGAACATACCTCAACATTATAACAACCATGTTTGAGAAACCAATAGCTAATGCTCTAGTTAACGCCAGAAAATTGAAGAATCTTCCTCTAAAATCACAAATAACATGTATGGCTATGCCCACCACTTCCATAGAACTGGCAATTCTGACCACACTAATTAGTCAAAAGACAGAAGTAAAGATGCCTACATACTAAAGGAAGAAGTAAATTTGTCGAGTCTTTTGAATGACATGACCTTATATAGCTCCAATCCTAAAGACTCCCCTAGGACTAAGAAACATATAAACCGGAGAAAGATACACAATCAGCAGACAAAAATCAGCGTATTTCTACAGAGTAACAGAAACTTTCTGAAAAAAAAATCCATTTGTAGGAGCTAAAGCATAAAATAAAATACTTGTGAATAATTTTAACACAGAGATAGAAGATCCGTGCATAGAATTTTATAAACTTAAAAAGACACAAATAAGTGGAAACAGTCCATATTAATGAACGAGAATCATAGATATTGTCAAAGTATCCATATAAGCAAGTTGATCCACCAATGCAATGTGAAGCCCATAAAAATAGCAGTTACTGTTTTCATAGAAATAAGGAAACAATCCTATAATTATATGGAACCAAAGAGCAAGCAAATAAACATCTCAAACAGCCAAGACAAACAAGCCAAAGCACCAATGATGGAGGAAGAATTCTACTTGATTTCAGTTACCAAACTATATAGAATAAAACCTATAGCCCTACCATAAAATATACAAATTGAACAATTCAACACAACAGGTAGCCCAAAAATCAGCCCAAATTATTACCAAATAATTCTTTGAAATAATTGTATTTATTTAAGAGTGGGAGGGAGGGAGGGAGGGAGAGAGAGAGAGAGAGAGAGAGAGAGAGAGAGAGAGAATGGACACACTAGGGCCCCTTAACATTGAAAACAAACCCCAGATGCATGTTCTGCTCTGTGCATCTGTCTTTTTTGGGTACTCGGGAATTGAACCTTGGCTGACAGATTTTCAAGCAAAGACCTTTAACCACTTAGAAATATCTAGCTCTTAATAGATTTTTTTCTTTCTTTCTTTTGTTTTGTTTTGTTTTTCAAGGTAGGATCTCACTCTATTCTAGGTTAACCTGGAACTCATTCTGTAGTCCCAGGCTGACTCTGAAGTCACAGTGATCCTCTTATCTCTTCAGGGTTATTTCTAAATTATATTTCAGGAAAATAATGGGAAAATTGCATTACTCCTTCATCCTGGAAGTGGAATTTTATTTCTTTTTAAACTACTATTAACACTGCTTCAAAATTTTTTTACGTACTTTCTTGTTAGTTTCACACCTTCATCACCACATTGAAATCATGAAAGGAAAAAAAAAAGACCATGATTTTGGAAAGAAGGTAATCAGGAGTAGAGATAGAAGACAGGAAAAAAAGAGAATGGTGGGAGGTGACTATGATCATCGTATTTTCTATTTATGTGGAGATTGTCAATAAGAAGTTAATAAAAAGAATTACAAGAACAGAAAATGAAAATGCAATTATGGACAAAACTTTTTTAAGACTCTCTCTTCCCATCTAGTCGAGGTTGACTTATAGTCATTTTACTTTGGGTCCCAAGTTCTCAAATTATAAGGAGAGCCAACACACTAATAATACATGACTCTTTCTCTGATTGCCTATCTGGGTTCATAGGAAGAATATTTATGATGTAGGAATCTAGTTAGATAGATTGATTTTGTGAGAGAGAATAATTATCTGACTTGCTGTGGAGCTAGATCTCCAACACATTAAGTGGGAGTAGGGGAGAACCTGGGAATCTCTTGTGCTATTCATAACCATCTACCCCATGGATTGATCCAGTATGCCCACCAAGGAGGGACCCCGTGGGTTGGGGACAGAGAGGAAGAAAATGGGGAGACCATCTCAAGATTTTCTCAGTGTATCTAATTACTGACAATTAACATATCTTTAAAAATGTATAAGAACCAATGTTTAACTTTACTTTTATTATAAGTCAGGAAAGATTAGATTTCATATAGACTGCTAAGAAATGTATGTACTTTGAAAGAGTTTAACCTAATTTAACTTATTAAGACTTATTTCTAACCTTTCAAGTTAAACATGAACTGCGGTTAGATTAAGAGCAGCAAGAGATGTCATGGGAGAGAACTTGCTCACCCTCCTTAGGTGGAGGTCACTGTCTGCATAAGAATTCTTGTTTTTCCACCTCACCTCCTCTATTACCATCCCACAGAAATTTTTTTTAGCCTAAAACTTTCTGATAACATCCATCAATTAAAATCAAATTTCATTGTATTAGCTTTGCTTCTCTTAAACAGATTTTATATAGGTAAGAAAATAGGTTGCTCTAAGTGATCTGAAAGTACTGTCATTAATAAGTTACTATTTTGTCTTCATGTGTACCCATTCCCACTGTATTTTTACTAGAAATTGCTTTTTAAAAATATTAAAATATTGCAATTAATGATGGAATCTAATTGAAAGACTTCACTTATCTATCATAAATATGTATTCCCACACATCTAAGAATGTCAACAGTTCAAAGAGTAATTTGCCTATCGTTGGAAAATTCTGGGTCATAATGTAGCTCAAAAAATTAAGATGTTATCTTTCTATAAAAGTCTCAGGTTTTTGTGTTGTTGACCTGACATTCAGTAATTTATCATGAACAGAAATTTATTTCTTTATGTTTCTGGAAGCTGGAAGCTCAAGAGCACGCATGACATCTGGTAACAGCGTTTGTCCTGTGTCATTTTGGGGGAAAGCAAGAGAGCGCACAGGAAGCAGAGGGTGGAGAGAGAGAGAGTGAGAGAGGAAAGGGAAGCTCTTGAGACAATAGTATTCATCAATAAGATATTTGTGATGTAATGATTTTTCTTAATAAAAAATTAAAACTGGGTAGAAATAAATTAGTTGCGCATAAAGATATTTGTCACATTAAAATTCGAAAGACAAACGGAAATATGTTTCAGAGCATGTGATTAAATGTGGAGGCCTTTATATTTCTTTTCATTTGTAAAAGGAGTGAAGCTCATCATTCCTTATGTGATCATCTGGGTGTGATTTTAACAGAACATGTTTTTATTTAATAATGCATGCATTCCCAGGAAATATACTTTATAATCAGAGGTTATTGGAAAATATGATTTCCTTGCTTGGGGAAAATGAATTACTTGTTTCTGTTTACATCATAGGATTTAATGTTATGAATAGTGTTTAATGCTTTGTTAGAAAATTTCAGAAATACTTAAAAGTGGTAGGGCTTTTTCTTTTCAATTTTTATGATGCTTTATCTGCTGTTCATATTTCTTACACATATTATTTAAATAGACAAAACCACAAATATTGATATTTTACTGTGGAGTACATAAAGTGCAAATGGTTAACTGAAACAGATAAGGTATTTATATAGAGTGAAATAGCAATAAAAATTACATCAACCCTTTACTACCCCCCTGTAGGTCTGTAAACGTGAGCCACCTAGCCTTAGATGAGAGGATTTTACACTGGCAGTGTGCTGGTTACATTCATTGAGAAAATTTACCTGCGTAGAATTTCTACTCCAAAACAGATTCTATAATCAAATAGTTGTTTTTTTTTTCAACATACCATCAGATTTAATTTTTTTCAATCTCAGTGGGAAAAGACACTTTTTGATATTTGCCAAAATATAAATAGCAATTATCTAGATTGTTCTTATATTTTACAAAGAATGACAAACTAAACTATCACAGTGAACACATAAAAGTTGACATTTTACTGAGAATCTAAGCTTCCATGAGAACTTTGAACACAATTGGTTTCTCCTTACAAATCTTTAGCAATGTAGCTTTCAGACAATAGCTCAAAACTACATCAAGGAGGCCTTCCTTTTATTTTGAAAGTTTCTCTTTTATTAACATTTTTATTGGCTTAAAATTATATAGATTAACAAAACAATATGCTCAGTATCATAAGTTATTAGAGAAAACCATTGAAACCAGGATGACCTTCCCATTTATGAATTAGATATTCTCCCCACCCCATGGCTCTTACATTCTTTCCACCACCTCCTCTGCAAATTTCCCTGAGTCATGATGGGTGAGTTTAAATTTTGCATAGTTATTAAGTTTTAAGAGTCTCTGGATTTGTGTTTTGGACTATTTGGGGCACCCTTGGTGCCCTCTCCGTTCTCCTTCCATAGGATATCTGCCTTGCTGTGGGAATAGCTCTTTTGCTCATCACACCACTTCCTTAGAGGTTGTTGTTAGGGCTCTGAATGGTGAGTTTGAAGTGGTTCCTCTCATGTGTGGGTGCCCCCATCAACTCAGGTCCACTCGGTGGAGTTCAGTTGTCCCCGGTTCTCATTGATTTCTAAAAAATACAAACAGAATCTTCAATGGAAAATTAGATCATTATTTTTTTAAATATATATTTATTGTCCATAATGAGTTACATTATTTAGTGGGCAAACCATGCGTTGTTATCCCGAATTCCCCAATTCCCCCCCTCCCCATCCCTGATCAGTTGTATATCCTCC
>PVHP010004199.1:39266-72963 GCA_004024765.1 Zapus hudsonius | reverse complement strand
GGAGGAGGAAGAAGGAAGAAGGAACAAAAAGAAGAAGAAATGGTTGCAGACTTTAATAGGTCTTTTATTACCTTTTAAGCATGCAGATAAAGGGAAGACTCCTTCAGATGGCCTCTGTTTTCTTTGTGAAATATAAAGCAAGTTCATCAGCTGGGGTTGAAAGGAGGAAATGTGGAAAGAAGGGCTGAACTGTCCTCCCCAAACTCTTTATGTACAATATACTACTATATATCTAATATCTAAGAACATTTTGAAAGACATATTTAAGGGTGAAAGAAAGATACCATAAATCCCTAATACTACGAAATGTTTAAGAATAAAAAGGAATTGGGGAATTCGGGATAACAACACATTGTTTACCCACTAAATAATGTAACTCATTATGGACAATAAACATATATTTATAAAAAAAGATGCCAAAAACTCTATAAACAAAGCAAGTGGAGATACAGTTTCTAAATCCAGACAGTATCGCTTATCCAAAGTGCTTGGAGAGAGGGACAAATGTCTCTGATGCTTTTTTATTTATTTATTTTCTTTTTGGTTTTTGGAGGTAGGGTCATGATCTATCCAGACTAAACTGGAATTCTCTATGTGGTCTCAGGGTGGCCTGGAACTCATGGTGATCCCCCTACTGCTGGGATGAAATGTGTGTGCCACCACGCCCAGCTCAGTGTTTTTAATTGTAAATTTTAACATATGTGATGAGATATATTTTGCATGGGACCAAAGTCATTTATATGCATATACACATACCCTGAAAGCAATCCTGCACAATATTCTAAAGAATTTTGCATGTAAGGTTGAGCTATTCAATACTTCTCCATTGATGAGGGGAGGGTATGGGAGACCCCACAGACTTCCCAGAATTGCTAATGGTAGCTAATGGTTTCTGAGGGAGGGAAGGTCAAGTTTATCAGTGGTATAGCAACTGGTAAGTTACTCATTCTACACAATCATGCAAATAACCATCATTTAACTCAGTGGATCAAAATAAAAGGGGGGTATGAGAGCTGGGCATGGTGGCACACACCTTTAATTCCAGCACTCAGGAGGCAGAGGTAGGAGGATCACTGTGAGTTCAGTGCCAGCCTGAGACTACAGAGTGAACTGAGGTCACCCTGGGCTAGAGTGAGACCCTACCTCACCCCCCCTAAAACACATGAAAGTAAGATGGGAAAGAAGGGTGTTCCTGGGATGGAAGATCAAAGCAATTAAGGTAATTTGGGGGAATAAGATCAAACTACATCATATTCATGTATGAAAATTTCATAAATGAAAAATAAATAATCTGGTGTGTGAAACAAGATTCTGTGCCTTGGAACTTTTCATGTGTGATGTTGTGTCAGTACTTGGAATGTTCCAGATTTTAGAACACTGTGTATTTTTCGGTTTAGGGATGCTCAACCTGTGCAGGTAGAGCTTTCACGATCTAAGAAGACTGCTGATATCTCCATGCGAGAAGAATACTCACAGTGGTGTATAAGAAAATCTGTGATGCAAAACCTCAATTCATTCTCAAAATTTTAACTTTACTCCATTGTTGAGAGGTGAGAGACAAAACTGGAGAGAAATTTTCTGGCACTTCCTGCTTGCAATCTGTGGCACTCTGGGCTTGGGTCATGGCTGGTGACAGCAGGTATTAGCTTCGTCTTTCTGGGCTTCAGTGTCTACTTATGTAAGACAAAAGCAATTGGACTAAATGAATTGTGAGGTGTCCATTGTTTTAATGATCTACTCTGGATTTTTATCTTATTTTTGAGTTAGTCTTTTGTAGTTCAGGCTGGCCTCAAACTCACTAGTAGCTGAAGATGACCTTGAACTTCTGATCCTCCAGCCTCTACCTCTTGAGTGCCACCATGCCAGGTTTATGTGGTGCTGGGGATCAAACACAGACATTGTGCCCACTGGGCCCTACCTATCTCTAGCCCTGCTCTGGATATTCTAGGACATTTAATTTGTGGAAATTGGTATCCTTTTGTTTTCATATCCCATAATAAAAAGCTAGATCAACACTTAATAGTACCCCAGGGACATCTCACTCAATCTTCTTTTCAACCCCTCCTTTCCTCTGCCCCCACCCCAGGTCATCACTTTCATTTCTTGTGTTTGGTAATAAAAACACTGAGTGACAAAAGAGAGGCTGAGAAAGGGTTAAGGAATGGCTTCTCTGTTTGGACTTCACCTTAGACCCACCTGAAGGCAGATGCTTCACAAGATCCGACAGCTGCTGCCTCCTCCACATTTGATTGGGATTTAATTGGTTTTGAGTGGGTCCTGGGCCTCTATAATTTTGAAAATTCCCTAGTTGATCACCATGTTCCACATGGATTTAGAGTGACTTTGAGAAGACAGCAAAGTCTGTAGGACACAGAAAGATGAATACTGCATATGTTCATCCTACGGGGCATTTGAAATGGGGGATCCCAAACCAGAAAAGTCAGAGGACAGTCAAGGGGTGCAGAATGTTAGATAAGCGGAATGAGGCTGATTCTTTCTTAAACTCCATGACAGGGCATGGTGAATACAGCTGATAACCTGGTACTATACCCACCAATATCACAGAATGTAAATCTCAAATACTCTCATCACAAACATCCAACTACTTGAGGTGATGGATAGGTTAATTAGCTTGATTTAATCATTTCACATTATAATAAAAAATCTTAACATTGCTCTGTACTGCATAAACACCTACAACTATCACTAGCCAATATAAAACAAAAGAATTCCCCAGGAGAGTTTACTGTGCCACATGGGTTACGAAGGACTGTCCTAGAGTAGGAAAGTCAACTTGTTAGAGAAAAATTACAGGATTTCTGAGAGTGTCAAAGCCCCAATTTGAGATTTGTAATCATAAATTTCAAGTGAAATGAGCCAGTACAAATTACAGGGTTTGTGTGTTTCCAGCCCATATTTTAAAAGTCCAGTAATTCTCTGTCATTGGCTTTTTCCTCTTTAATCTCACTCATTTAAGAGCCCATCTCTTTCTCACCATTGCCTCTCACAGTAAGAGCTAATGTCACTGTGTGCTGGGCACATGGTACCTCACAGTCCTCCCAGTAGTAGCTAACATGCCCATTCTACAAAGAAGAAAATTTGACCAAAAAAAGTTAACCCAGGCACTTGCCAGCACTCACATAGTTAATGTGAGATCAGGAAATCCAGAGCTTCAGTCTGTGCCCTCAACCCCCTGTCCCGAGCTTGATCTGAACATGGACCTAAGCCCCCACCCTGCCAAAGACCAAAAACAAAGAATGGGATTAACCATAATTTACTGGGTGTGGACAGGGCACTTCCTAAGGTTGGAAGAAGTGCTTTGATAAATGCCCTGGCACCAGATGTGATGGCACACACCTGAAATCCCAACACTTGGGAGCTGTAGGCAGGAGGATGAAGAGTTCCAAGTCAGCCTGGCAACACAGTGAGACTCTGTCTCAAAAAATAAGGGGCAGAGAAAGAGCTTGGTGGGTAAGTACTTGCCAAACAGACATGAAGATCCAACTTTGGATTCCCAGCAACCACGTAAAACGCTGGGTGTGGTGTGCATGCCAATAATCCCAGGACCAGGGAGGAGGAGATTGGGAATCCCAGGGCTTACTGGCTAGTTAATGCAGCTGAATAGACGGAGAGCTATCAAGGAACACACTTGACCTCTGGCTTCCATAAGCATGTTCACACACATGCATATACACACCCACACCCACACACAATCACCTACACACATGAACATACATAGCATACATACACACATGTATATCATACACTTTATATGTAAAAATATCAAGCAAACAAACAAAAAGTTCTTACAAGATGATTCCCCAGCACACACCAGCATGGCAATGGGTAGATTGGCCTGATTAAAGTGGGGAACAGTGGCTGAGCAGTAGGCTGAGCAGTAAGTAGGTGCAAGTCAGGGGCAGAGCTGAAATTTTCTACAGACTACAGGAGCAGGCTGCAGAGGGGACTCCGCCAGGAGTGACAAGGGTCAGGGGAACTTTGGCAAGCACATACATCTGAGGTGGACTTTGAAACCCTAAGTCTGTATCTTTTCCATGGAGCCCCCTGGAATCCTAAACTGTCTATGGCTACCATCTCTGGGGGAGTGGATTACTTGGAAGGAAGGAGGCCAGCCTGGGGTATGGACCAAAATCACAGGGTACAGAGCAAAAATGGAAGCAATTGAATTTGTCTGTGACACCAGGGCCAAGCTGCTGTTTTGAGAGCCTCCTGGACATGAACGCCATTACCAACTGATGAAAACCTCACTCACTTAGAATCTCTGCCTGCATCTCACCATCCAATTCCTTCTACTGGATTCCAGACCTCTATCCCCATGCCCAATGCCCAAATTCAAAGGTCTTAAGTCTCCACTGAAACTTTGACATGGTTCTTTTTCTGGAATATGTTGGACTCAGTTTGCATGAGACTAAGATTCTGTTAAACCACCAGGAGCAGTAGACCTCCTTGGGCCCTTTCAGAAGCAGTTTGTCTATCTGTGGAGGCTCCAGGAACCACCATTTGATGGGCTTAGCACATCACTGATTTTATGTCTTGTTGCAATCAGGTGCTGTTGGGTTCACTTGAAATCTAATCTCTGTTGTGTCCCAGACAATGAGCTCAACAAGGCTGAAGGGGAGGTGAGTGAAGAAGGTGAGTTATCAAGGGTCCCTGGAGGGCTGAGCAGCAGAAGTGCAATTGGACTTTAGGATTTTCAGCTGAAGGTCTGCAGACTGTGGAATTAGACCCTGATGGATTGTTACATGGAGTCATTTTGGCATCTGCCACCAATGTTTCAGCAGGATAGACATCCATGAGCTTTCTGTCAGCCTCTTATAGGAGAACAGAGGCTTTACACCAGAGGCAGTGCGATGCTTGAGAAAATACTTTTTTTCAGCTCATTAAGGACTTCTCATGATTATTGTGCAACCCATAGGAATGATAGGGGTTTCTGAATAACCTCAGGCTAATGAGTGAAATGATATCAACACTTAAAGCATCTTCTTCCCCCAGTATATTTGGAGAGGATCCCTGGCAGTCCACTGAGCTCACTCAGTTGGAACTTTGTTTTGGATGGAGGCAAAAGAGGCTCCTGAAGATGAAGACAGGGACTTGCAGAGAGGCAGCTTCTGCATTAAGAGGAAGTTGACAGGGAAGTGACTTACACCTCAGGCCATCTTTCCTGAGGGAAATGTAAGGATGCTGCTAGTAGCCTCCCCCCATCCCCTGCCCACACTGACTGAGAGCTTCCCAGGGTCCATTAACCCCCTAATGTTTCTGGTTGTCTGCTGCATTGAGCACTGCCCTCGAATACAGAACTTGAGATAGGACACCACATGTGTGAGGAGCCTGAGTCATACAGAACTGTCTCCCACAGCTGAGGCTGAACTCGGAGATGGGCCATGGGCTTGGGATGGCAGGTATTAATGGAACTTGCTGGAATCATGCTCTGGATCATCTCAAAGCAGCTAAAAGGAAACTCTCCATAGGACATGGTTAAAATGGCTACCCAGACTCCCTTAAAAAACAAGAAGGCGACCATCTTGCCTTTTAACTCTGCTATTTTGGCTACCACTAGATGCCCAAGACTATGTCCAATAGCAATACAATACCTACAAGTCTTCAGTATGCGTGCTTTGAACAAAGGAAATTCAAACAAAATGAAGTATGGAAATCTGGGCATTAGCGTGGGTCAAATCGCCTTGCAGAGGTAGAATGATCAGCAGCTTAGGGGAGCAGGAGGGTCCTCTTTCTGGAACTGTGATCTCAGCTGAGTGTACCAAGGTTGACCACGTAGAAGCTAGGGTGTTGGTCACTCAGCCACAAAGCTCAGAGCCCCACTTGCTGTGCCTGCCCGGGCACTGTCCAAGAAGAGAGCAGGCATGGGTGCATTGCCAGTCAGGGCCTGATGTTAGTAACTTTTCAGATCTTGCAACCTGCCCCCCTCATTCTGCTCTCCAACAATAAGATGTCTTTTGAGATGTCTGGCTGCTTTGCAGTGTGCCTGGGGATAAATTGTCCAGCAGAGTCCAGCAGTTGTCTGGTCTGCCTGACAGCTGCTTCTCATCACCAATAAAAAGTTGGCTCTCCGCTTTCTACACTCGGATCTCTTGTGGATTTAGTGGTGGTGAGTCAGCCTGCTTGAGATCAAGTCTGGGGCATTAACCAAGTCGAGTTTCTGGACATGTCAGACCAGGGCTTGACTTTGAAGTTTAGTGAATTCAACTGAGATCCCACCCTGGAGGCTCCTGTGGTCAGCTTGCTGGTCTCCCAGAAACCTCTCTTTCAAATTTTTGTGCTCATTTAGTGTAAAAGCGAAGGTAGATCCAAGGCACATCAGTAACAAGGTCCTAGGTATGTCCATCCCCATGGAGGATGGGGGAGAATGGATGCAAGTCAGGGTCTGTACCTGGAGATGTGTCATGATTTGTAATTAAAGAGACATTAAAGCAATGCTCATTTAAAAAGGTGTATCTTCTTACATTGACAGGAAGCTCATGGGAGAAGAAATACTCAGGGAGTGCTTGGTTGCTTAGCATGTAAGGTAATTAGTGAATATTTGTTGGATGAATGAAATATGCTTGAAATAAGCATATAAACAAAAGATATGGCCTCCATGAGCAAAGTGATGCCTAGTAAAGCAAGATTCTATTTCCCCTCTCAGTTTGAAAAGATAATTACATATATAATATATAGTTATATATTATATATCCTCAAATAATTATGTAGATGATTATTTGAGGATAGCGTTTGTCTATGAAAATGGCACAGTGTTTTTTAACAAAGAAAATGTACATTCAAAATGTACACTACAAATTTTCTAGAATTAAATTCAGAAACATATATATTCAAAATCTTGAAAATATATAGATCAATTCACCCAGGTATTTGATTAACAGCAATGAATCCTAAGGAATTAAGTCAGTAAATTCACTAAAAAAATTGTTGATACTTACAAAAGTTCAGAAACAAGGTCAGTATCCAATAATAGCAGATTAGTTGAATAAAATGGTGAACTCCAGGTAATGGACTACTACATGACCTTTATAGATTATAAAAAAGTAAGAAATTTATGCATGCAAAATTGGGCAAAGCAGACTGGAAACAGTGTATTAGAATAATTCATAATTTTATAAATTATTTACATTAAATGATCTATGACTACATAAATAGTGACTTTTGAGTGGTAGGGTTATTGGCACCTTTACTTGATTTTCAGTGGACTCATGTGTTCTAATTTTTCTACCATTTTCTTAGGGTTTTGCACTGATTCAAAAACAAAGTTAAGTCAATTGAAAAAAAATTGAAGTGATTGAAATTTCTTCAGTTTCCTATCAAGTTTGAGTAAATGTACAGGCATGAAATTACATGTGCAAGATTAACAAAGAAGCAGCTTTGTCAGGCAAGTGAAAGGATCGAGGGATTCTGGCAGGGTTTGTGGGGTGAGGTGGCTACTGAAGCTTGACCTTGTAAGTGTCAGTGAGGATTCTGGTAGCAAAGGCAAAAAGCAATCTTGTGGAGGGGATGCTGTTTCCATTTGCCAAAGGGAAAGCAGACAGATTCACCCACCTGAAGGGGCACAAACATGAATGAAGCAAGAGGCCTTCGGTGTATATCCAGGCCAGTAGCTGATGCAGTTATTCTTTCTTATGTAGTCACTAAAGACCCATTCAAGTATGTGAGTTTTGAACAGCTTGTTTCAAATGTTCTTTGAAAACAAAGTGTTGGTGGGGGGGACCAACAAGGGTCGAAGATGATATTCTACTTAGAAATGATGGTTATGTGACCAAATTGGAAGAAGGGTCTTTGGGAATCAAACTCATTTGTAGATGAAGAGGTAATTTCTTCAGTGAACTAGCAAAGTAGAATTAGAATCCAAGTCTCTTGATTTCTGGCCCAATGCTTTGTTCTACACCCTGAAGTCTATACCCTTCCTGCCTGTGGTGGCTCATCCACATACAGAGCAGGACTGCCTTTTAGCAGCCTCATGCCATAACCATCCTACATGATTGTAATTTCTCCCAGCACAGGCATCTGGTCTATGTAGTATTCCAGCTGCCTGGTCTGTAGGCAGGAGGCATGTCAGGTAGCTTTGCTGATTTCATGAAACACTAGTGCAGAGATGTAAGATTAATGACATTTTTGCTTACTTTTATTCTGCTTTGAAATTTTAAGTAAGACGAAGGGTTGATAATAGCAAGCACATTAGTGCCGACTGTGTGCTCACCAAGCAGCTGGTATGTGTCTGAACCCTGGTCTTGCAGTCGCAACTCTATCAGGAGGGAGCTTTTCTTAGTCCCCCTTAATGGGTGAGTTTGAGGCATAGTGCAGGGAAGACCTTGTCTGATATGTCAGACTTGCAGAACCCAAGCCATCTGTTTTGGACTTTGGGTCTTTAGCTGCTGTCATAGTCAGCCACATGTCTCTGGGATGAATCTCCAAACCAGGCACAATTTATGAGAGGAAAGGATTTATTGAAGCTGCAGATCCAGGGTATGTCCCATAATGGAGAAAGAGGCTGGCTGGCCCCCTTTCACAGGTCCAAGCAGAGAGAGAAACCCATTGACAGCAACTCCAAAAGGGAACAAGCACACTCCAACTCAAAAGCAGCAGAACTCCAGCTTGAGCTCAGACTGCTCTTTGCATATGTATAGCTGGAATTCCAGACCTACTCTAGACACACCTTAGGACTGGCCAAGGTGACACACCTTCCAACCAGACAACTGAAGAAAAAATAATAAACTTTGAATCTAAGCTCTGCTGATGACAGAGTCTCCTGCTGTGGTGACCGTGCTGACCCCCCCCCCCCCCATGACCTGGAGGCTGATATTTTACCAAATCTAGAGTTAGCTTGTGAAACCTGGGTTGAGATCCACATCTTGTTCATGTCTGATCTTTCTAGTGGGCCAAATGCAGGGTAAAGCCGTCCATACTGGAGCATCTTCTGGACTTCCCAGGAACTGGGCAGAACAAGGTCTTTACTCACCCCTCAGCATCTGTGGCTTAATCACTTCCCAGCAGCTATGAGGTGGGAAGGTAGCCAGCTCCATCCTTGCACAAGGCCACACTGTACTGTGCAACTTCTCAAATCCCTATCCAGCCCAGACAGGTCTTGCTCTCATCCTCCTCTGGGCTCCTCAGCCTCTGGGGAGTCAGCGGGAAGCACATGTGTTCTGGTTATGATACCAGAAGTGAGGCAATCCAGGCAGTGCCAACTCTGGGAGCTGCTTCCTGTTTGCCTCTAACCATTGTGCTGATCTCAACGGCAGTTGCAGGTGCTGCACAGGTGTCCGTGGCCAGCGCAGGTGTGACCTGGTGAGTGATGCTGTTCATGCCAAGGAATGCCATCAGCGAAGATGGCTAAAGTGCTTGGGCTTAAATCAGAGACTTGACTCCTATCACAGACAGATCAACTTCTCTTGCTGGTGCCTGGGCTCTGTAGAAACCACTGCTATGGAACTGGTCGTCTTTGGACCCGGATTGCTGTGGAGACTCGGGTTGTGTGGGCTGCACGGGTAATGTAGGAGTCTGGATTGCTTCTGCCTGCCATTCTCTGAGAGAAAGTCAATGCTTTACAGAGCGAAGCCTTCCCTGGCAGGTTTAAGACAGTGTTATTATCCCACTCAGGGATGTCTTATCCCCATGGCTCCCTATAACTGACAATGATTGATTTGGAATCTTTCAATGTAACTCTCAGGCAAATGAGTACTTTGCCAAAACTTATGATCACTTGGGAAGGAAATAGTTTGGGAGGAGAGGAGCCAGACTCTGGACTGGAGGAGACACCCTCTGAAAGACATGCAGGGAAGGTTCTAGACCTTGCTGACTGGCTGGCTATCTCTTAGCCCAGGGTGCACTGTTGGGGACACACACTAGGAAGAAAAGGAAGGGGAAGGTTGTGGCAGGTTGGAGATGCTCTGAGCTAGTTGGAAGAGCTGTTTTGGAGGCTTGCTTTTTTTCTTTTCATCTAGTTGTCCTGGGGCCAAAATCTTATTTTTTTATTTTATTGTCCATAATGAGTTACAATATTTAGTGGGCAAACAATGAGTTGTTATCCCCAATTCCCCTTTGCCCCCCTCCCCAAATTTCTGGATAACTGGATCAGTCCTTGTGACAGGAGACCATGGATAGCCTAGTATTCAGCCAGGTTCTCCTGGCCATGCCTCTGGATAGTCTCCCCCACCACGGCTCTCACAATCTTTCCGCCCCCTCTTCCGCTCAGTTCCTTGAGTCATGGTGAATGAGTATTAAGGCTGCTTTAAGGTTGTGAGCTTAGGGGTCTTTGTGTCTAAAATCATTGGTTTTTGTCTCACTGGCTTATCCTGTGTTGATTTAATGGCTGTGGCTGTGGGTCCCTTGTTCATCCCAACATTCTCTGTGAGGTTCCATATGGATCCTCCCCGGTATGACTGGTGGCTCCTCTCTTGCCAGAATCTGAGATATTGGCCTACGGTCAGTTGGTAGGGTTAGATGGGCTGGGGCCAAAATCTTAACAGTCATCTTCTGCATCTTTCTTCTTCACTCCTCACATTCAATTTTTTTTTCTGACAAAGCACTGGCTCTAACATGACCTATGCTAGGGGCGGGGTCACATTATACAGCTTCTCCCTGTACTCAGGAGGAATAACTATTTTCTCTGTGAGAGCCCAATAAAATACAATGTTCTTAGCATTAGCAAAGCCTTTTAAAAATAAACCTTGCTGAAAGGAGTCCTTGAAGATAAGGCAGAGAATAGTTTACACTAGGTTAGAGTGTCACCCTGGGCAACGAGCAGGAAAACCCCAGTGCAGGAATAATTGATAAGCATATTTTGGGAAATTGCTTGTGTTCTGAAAAGTTATTTTGACTCATGTATGTTGTTTGGAGACATTGAAACTACACAGTTGCCATGTACTCAGTTTTGAATTTTGCCCTTGTACCCATTTCTTTAGCTTATACAGCACTGTGTGTGGTCAAGATGCTGTGGTATCAGCTCAATCCATATGGCCAAAATACATTTTCTATGCTTGCTAAACAACTGCTAAATGTCAACCAATTATGTAGTTGCCAAGTTGGAAACCCCCTCTCCTTGCTGTGATTTCTATAAAAACTCTGCTAATTCTGAACTCAGGGCTCTCCTCTCTGATCCTGTGTCAGTGAAGGTTGAGAGACCTGGCTTGAGCTTGCCATAAAGACCCCGATGTGATTGCATCACTTCGACTCCTGAGTGGTCTTTGGGGACCCTGAAATATGGGCACAACATTCTCAGGGCTTTGTTTTTTTTTCCCAGATGACGTCTCATTATATAGCCCCAGGGGCCAGAACTTGGCATCTGATGAGGTCAGTGTCCTATGGTGTTTGAACTTTCAGCCTCCAGAACTATAAGAGCTAGAGTTTTGTGGTTTTGGTTTTTTTTTTGTTTGCTTATTTTGTGAATTACTAATATTGTGGTTTGTTGTAACAGCAGCAGAAATGGACCAAGGAAGTCATAATGCTAGTATATTTCAGAGCAAGAATTACAATCAAACCTCAACTTCTAGGCCAGGTTTTCTTGTTGCCTTTAAACTCTTAGTGAGGGGGTGGAGAGATTGCTCAGTGGTTAAGAAATTTTCCTGCAAGGTCTAAGGACCAAGGTTCAATTCCCCAGTGCCCACATAAAGCCAGATGCACAAAGTGGAATGTGCATCTGGAATTTGTTTGCAGTGACTAGATGTCCTGGCACAGCCATTCTCTCTCTCTCTCTCTCTCTCTCTCTCTCTCTCTCTCTCTCTCTCTCTCTCTCTTTCTCTTTTTCTTTCTTGTCTGTCTCTCACTGCTTGCAAATAAATAAATAAATAAATAAATAAATAAATAAATAAAAATCTTTGTATAGAGAAGACTAAATCAGTTTTAATGTAAGGCTTAATGTATCCCAAAATAGTTAACTGAATAGTGGAAGAAAAATCATTAGGCCCATAGCTACCATTGGACTCCATAAGGTAACTTATTCCTTTGACCTTGGGTCTTCTGAGTGTTAGGGGGTTGACATGTATATTATTGTTTGCAAATCACAGACCAACTAGAACAGGAAATACACAGAAGATGAAGACATTTTGAGATTGGTGGGGTGCTGAAGACCCGAAATTAAAGACTCTCATTGTTTCAAAGGAGAGATGTACCTTGAAGTGAGTGGCAAGAGACACATTAAGACAATAATGTTGAAGTGGGGGGAGTGTTGAGGACACAGAAGGCAGGTTTGTGCCACACTCATTTCCTCCCAATGCTGTTTTCTAGTAATAAAGTGGGAGAATATTTTCACTTCTGTACTGTGGGAGAATTTCATCTGAGACACAGAGAAAGAAGCAAAGGAGAAGATCACTGTTCAAGGCCAAGTGGGAGAGTCAGAGAATTGGTCATGATCCCTAGTGGGTGGGGGACGATGTGGCAGCAACAGGAAGACAGAAGGGCACCCAGGAGGTTCCAGAAAGAGGGAGGGAGATGGCAAGAGGCTGGACAGGGAAGAAACGCCAAGTGGAAGATGGAAGTGGTGAGGAACTTCTCTGTTCTACACATCACCAAGGCCAGGAAAGCCTAGCTTCCATGTGGGTGGAAAGTCTTATGTGACATTTGTAAATAACAGACATCCTGTTCTCCAGATGGCCTGTCCAAATTTTAATAATAAGAGTATAAAAGGAAATATTAATTGAGAAATTTATGTTGTTGGGTGTTTTATATATACTCATTTATTGATTGTTTAAGAAATTCTGTTGGGGGCTGGAGAGATGGCTCAGCTGTTAAGGCACTTGCCTCTAGTGCCTAAGGCCCCGGGTTCAATTCCCCAGGACCCACATAAGCCAGACCCACAAGGTGGTGGCACTGGTTCTCTCTCTCTCTCTCTCTCTCTCTCTCTCTCTCTCTCTCTCTCTGCTTGAAAATGAATAAATAAAATATTAAAAAAAGAAATTTTGTTGGGACAAGGATATTTATTTTCCTCATTTTATACATTAGTAAACTGAGTCTGAGGGAGCCAAGTTTGGAGACACACAGTTGGCAAAGTAGAGACTAGAGCCCTCACTGTGGACATAGATTCCATGGCCTGGGCAAGCACCAAGAGCATGGCTGCCCTGGCAGGGAGCTTTGACAGCAGGCTTGTTGAATAGAACCGGAGGTTCACCATTGAATCAGCATGGTGATAACCTCCTGTCAACATTACCCAGCAGACTACCGGAATGTCGCTGTCCTAGGTGCTGAACTTTATCTCATCAAACTCCGGGTGGTATAAAAGAAAGACCCTGTCTGCCTTATCGATTTTAGTTTTAAGTTCCTATGTAAGATGATCGTGTAAGTGCAGGTTGGCATGACATTTGTGTCAGGGGATCACAGATTTTTCCAGCCCACCCAGAAGCTGACAAGTAAATTCTCCTCTTCTACGTAGTGCCTGTTTGAGCTGACAGTGATGCCAGAGGACCAGTTGAATTCACCTACCAGATCTCATCATAATATTGTGAGTCAAATGCATGGATTTATTTTGTGAGGCTCAATCCTGTGTCAGTTCTCATATGGCCAATGATCACTAACATGCTTTGAGGGATCCGAGTAAATAAAGATGATGCTATTTTTCAAGCAATAATGCCCAGAGGATTAATCTAATGTTAAACTACTAATACTTGTGCATGCCGCCCAGTGCTAAAAACTCTGTTGTTCTACATACTCTTCCCTAAATTATTACAGTTGGGAATCATGGAAGAAGAAGAAAAAGGATAAACAAGAGGGAGTGAAAAGGTAGAAAGAGGCAATGGAAGAAGAGAAGTAGAGAGGCCAGAAAGAGAGAGGTGATGTAGCAGTGGGCTGGGGTGAGTGGATGGGATGCTTTGGCCACTTCCTTAACTATTGCTGAAAATAAGCTTTTATAAATTTCAAAAATATCAATGCTTGAGCTGAAGAGATTACTTAGTGATTAAGGCACTTGACTGCAAAGCCTAATGACCCGGGTTCCATTCCCCAATGCCCACCTAGAACCAGATGCACCAAGTGTCACATGAGTCTAGAGTTCATTTGCAGTGGCTGGAGGCCCTGGTGTGCTCATTCTGTCTGTTTGTCTCTCTTCTCTCTACCACTTTCTGTTTGCAAGTAAATAAATAAATAAATAAATAAATACATTTAAAAATAAATAATAAATATTAAAAAGGCCTCAATTAAGAACATGACCCCCCTATTATTATTTTGTTTTCTGTCTTCTGTTTTAATGGGAATCCTTGTTAGTGACCAACTGTCATGTGATAACTACAGATTAGGAATCAGAATCTGTTCCCAGTTCTACCATACCCCAAGCCCCATAAACACTTCCCTCTTTTCTCATCACACTATTTTCTTTGCCCACATCATGTTGAAACCAGCACATGCTTGGTCATGGAGCCCTTGGGAAAGCTAAAATACTTCCTAAGCCTGTCTCCAACCCAATCTCCTCCAGAAAGCTTTCCTGTATCATTATACTACAAGAAACTTTCCCCCCAAGTTCTCAAAGATCCATTAATTACATTCCAGTTCCAATACTTATCATGGACCACTGTGTGACCTCATAGGATATGCTGGTGGCTATCTTCTCCCTCTGATTTTGCATTGCTTCTGGAGAGCAGAGGATCTATCCTATTGGTTTTGGGTCTTGTTTGCCCAAATACCCAGACACACTGCTTCACAAATAAGGCTAAGGTTAATGCTTAAATGAATAAGTGTTTTGTTTTAGATTTTTAGAATGTATCTAGGACTGGATTCTATAAAGATAGCATCACCATGAAAGAACAGCTCCACACTGTCTCTGGTTAATGGTCCAGTTTACAGAATATTGTACATTATGTGGTGAGTGTCCAAATTAGGAATACTGAGTGTAGAAAAGAGCTTAACAGTCTTCTCTAGTGTCTTCTTACACTAACTTTTACACTCACCAAAGGGGTGAAATCCATGGAGCTATATGCTATTCTTTGCCTATTTCCTCACAGGTAACAAATAAGAAACCTATTCATGAATCGAAGAATGTATAAGTAAAACGTTCCTGGCAAGAACTCCAAAATTCTAGCGTATGAATTCAGAAATATGGAAAATAGGGCATATTTCCTTCTCCTTTTAGGGAGGAGACAATTGTATTCTGGAAGAGAAAATACTGAATCAGTTGTCTAGACATTCTGAAAGCTCTGGAACTTTTTCTCCAGCAACACAAAAGGTTTGGGCAGCCGCTGAACACCCAGCCTTTGTTTTGTGGAAACATGCTAGTGTCATGTATGTAAGGTTCTAAAAGTCCAGTTAGAAACCCCAGTGGAGAACTGAGCAGCTTCCTGGCAGCATTAGGCACATAGGGACTGAACTTCTTTATGAGACCTGGATGCTTCAGGGACCACAGATGCCATGGTTACCTCCCTTATATGTGAAGGGTCAGTGGTATTAAATGTTTCATCGTCGCAGCTCCTGTTTGATTCCACTGTCCTCCAGGTCCTTAGAGACTGTCTCCTTTCCATGAAGAGTGTGAGGGAGGACCTTCTCCACCACTGTATTATTTATGTTATCTCTGAGGAATTTTGCCTGGATGTTTCAGCTCACTAGACCCTGGAAAGTCCATGGATCATGTTGTAACCGCATGTTCTCTTCTTGGAAAACCTTCTCCTCTACCTGCACTGACTCATGGGATCTGGAAGACACACACCTCCAAATTTCTGCCCATGGACAGCAATACTGAGTTCATTCTTTAGCAATAGAATGTGTGAAACCCTTACACATCCTCCGAATGGGCTGAGTACCTTAGGCTTCTATGATCAGAGGACAGAACAGGGTGGGAGGGATGGCCCTCCTCCTCCCCTTCATTATGAAAGAGCAATTCTCCTAGTGATGTTTGGCTCAGTTGGTTTAAAGTATTTTTTATTTTACAAAAGATTGGGTTCCATCATCCTTCTACAGCTACCTAGAAGCATAGTCTGTTAATTAGCTGCCTCATTTCTGCTCTGCACTTGGGGATTTCATGCAGAACACTCTAGATTACAATGACTCACCTGACAAGCCTATGGAGTAAGCCTTCCCACTTCTTTCACATGTTTGAGGACTTTCTTACCTGGCTACATTCAGTAGGAGGCTCACAAATCCTTCCAAGGTCATTGAGAAGTCATTAATTTTAGTAATCATCCATTCATCCATCCATCCATCCATCCCAGATAAGGGAGTGTCTCCCCTAGGTTTAAAAATCGCCAGAAGGCGTTGTGTTGTTTTGGTTCTGTTTTTATTACATTCTGAACATTAGTACAAGGTTAAATACACACAGACACAGACATCAGAATGCTGCACAGAGTATATACATTAACACACTTTACATGGAGAAGAATACAGAGACAGAGCACATACAGATACACATACGGTACAAACAAGAGGCACGGGTGTGGCCACATCCGGCTAAGTTCTACACAAAACAGCATAGAATACAGAGAGAAGGTGTCAGTTGCTAAACACCAGTTTGACATCATCATCAGACATTTGCATTACATTTGACAACAACCATATACAAACCCTCATGACAAACCTCAGTGAGCTCTTGGAATCATCTTGGATTGGCCTTGGAGGGCAGGAAAGAAGCAAGTAGCCAGGATAAAGAAACCCTGGGGAGTATAGCAGTCAGGTAGGGTGGGACAATGGAGGAACAGTCAGATGCCCAATGGAGTCACATTTTTAAAGGCCTCAGTGATATCCAGAGACATCGCCCTCCTCAGTAACAACATAAAGAGGAGGGTGGAACCGGGTTGACTCCTAGGCTATCCATAACCCCCTATCCCATGGACTGATCCAGTTGCCCATGGAGGAGGATACCCAGATGATTGGGGACAGGGAAGAGGAAAATCAGGAAACTGGGGACACCAACACATTATTTGCTCAATCAGTGTATGTAAATATGGAT
Organism: Zapus hudsonius; assembly: GCA_004024765.1. Lineage (NCBI taxonomy): Eukaryota > Metazoa > Chordata > Mammalia > Rodentia > Dipodidae > Zapus > Zapus hudsonius. Next base: position 56,075 of record PVHP010004199.1, on the reverse strand, counting down.
AACAAATATATAGTGTATAAAAAAACCCTTGAGACCTGGATCAGTGGTAGACAATACCTAAATCTCTATTTGATCCCTAGCAACACACACACACACACACACACACACACACACTCACACTCACACACACAGAGTCACATGCTTCTCTGGGACTCAGTTGGGCTTTGTCCAGACTCTCAGCCCCCATCTCCACTGTATATGGAAAAATTCATTTAGAAATTACCAAAGAACAACCTGTTTCTGTTTTGTATAGTTTCTTCTTAGTGGCTAGGCTTCCAGAACTGGATCATAGGCATAAAATGTCCCACTATGTGTTGAGAACTGCCAATCAAATCACCCATGCTGTCAGCTTTGGGGTGATAGCCCTAGCTGTGCAATCAGCTAGCTGATCCATCACAAGAAAGTCACTTAATCTCTCTGGGACTTGGCTTCTTCATCTGTAACACAAGAGTGCTAGCTAGAAGTTGACCTTTATAACCCTTTCAAATCTTATAGAGGAAAACTCAGGTAACTTTAATAGCACATTTCTCTCAAGGAGAAATAAAACAAAAAGGAAAAGGCTGGTCAAAGGTCATCCAGCTCCATAATCCTCCTCCTCACACCCACAGGCATCTCCAAAGATCAGATCCTGAAATCCATTAGATACCTCTTGACATGGCTCTGTGCCCAGACCCACCACCAAAGAGTGCCTCTTGCTTTGTTCATGGTAGACTTCAAGGGATTAGAAGTCCATTAGTGCCTCCAAACCAGATATGACATTGTATTTGCTGGCCAAACCCCAGGACCCCATCCCAGTACCTGTGAAGAGTACTTAGATATATCCCAAGTACTTTACCTCTTCTTTTGTTCCCCATGCCCAAGGAGCCTGAATTGAAATAACCAAAATGGAAACAAGGAAAGACAATGTGAATTCCCTCACCATGTCTACACATCTTTCTCTCCCTTGCTGATGCCTCCTCCTTTCCCACCATTTCCACCACCAAGAAAACTAAAAGACCTTTGTCCCTGTCTCTGTCCCTTTGGGGCTGTGGAGGGACGGTGATGGGAAGCCCCCTTTCTCTGAATCTCTCTGGTTCCAGTGCCCCTCTGTCTTCATGCTTCACCAGCTCCCCTAGTGAACCTCAGGGATGCCTTCTCTCTCCTCTGGCCTTAGACACCTACAGAGGAAGCTGCCTACCCAGAAGCAGCCCATTCTTAGATTTCAAATTACATCACCTCTAGGTTTTCTGTTAGAGTATGCAGCAAGCTCTGAGCCCTTTAACTGTCTTCTGCATCTTGAGGAGAGCATCTGTTTTCTTGGCTTGAGAACTGCACTTCAGTCTCTAATCCTTGAGTTCTGGTCTCTGAAGTCAAACAGACTTGAATTCAAGTCCACTTACAAGCTGTGTGATCACAGCGAGTTACTTAAATTTGCTGTTCCATCCATGAATGTATTGGTACTTAGCCCTGGTAAAGATCAAGCAGGCCTAAATCACAGTGTGTGGCACCTGAAACCATGCTTTCTGCTTTGCTCATGGTTTCTGTCCATGGTGGGAATCTGGATTTAGCTATGTCCAACAGAAAATTGTGAGATGATGGAAATTTCAATACAGCAACCACTAACCACATGTTTCTGTTAATGGCTTCAAAGGTGGCTAGTGTAACTCAGAAAATGAATTTTTAATTTGATTGTATTTGAATTAATTTAAATTTAAATAGCCATATGTGACCAGTGACCATGGCATTGGAAAGTGCAGAATGCTTTCTCTGTGGATATATCTCTGCTGTCCACAAGGGGGGAGCTGGCCTTCTGAACACACCAACGAAAACGTGCTGGAAAATGTGGCTGCTTAACACTGTCATGGAATATTGAGGATGTCACATCACTTCTGTGCTTCAGTTTCCTCAGCCACAATATTGAAAAGTTGGTCAATGTCCCAAGATTGCTTCTATGCAGGAATGCTGTGTGCAACTCTACTGTCCAGCACAGCCTAATTAATTGCAGGCGGCTGGTTCCATCGAGAGACCTAGTATGAGGGGCATCTCTTGGAGCTGTGTGGCCGGATTCTCTAAACACTCTGGGATCTAACTAGGCTGCCTTTCAAACTGCCTCTGCAGATACCGACAATTCAGGAAAGGCTGCTGGGCCACTTTACAGCGAGGAAAGGGGAGGGCCGGCAGGGATCAGATTCTCATACCAGTACTGTCTGCAGGTGCCTGCCCGACTGTCTGCTGAGGTCTTTCTCCATGATTGATGTCTGTAGCCCCTACTTAGTGTACGACGTTCCTCCTTGTGAAAGCACTGGGTGGGTGACTCTGAAGTCTTCATCGTCATTTTACACCTGTTCTAAAGGGCTAAGTGGCTGAACGTTGTTTAGCTAAGGCAGAAGACACGTTTGGAGCCTGCCAAATATCCTGAGAAGGGAGACCTACAGAGAATATAGTGGACAGCTAAACAAGGCTATTACTGTGTGTGTGTGTGTGTGTGTGTGTGTGTGTGTGTGTGTGTCCCTGCCTCTCCACAGGAATGCTCGGGAGGGTCTGTAAGAGGAACAATGGCATCACCCATTCAAGGTAGGGTGGACCTGTGCCTGGTGCTCACCCTGTGCTGGATGGATGTGTCACCCTGGATGGGTGACACTGAATCCGTCTCAATGCCCTGCTCTGCCTCCTTCAGCTCGGGCCCTGGTGGCTTGCTGCTCCAGGGTGGTCCTAGCTGTGCCTTCTCTCCAGTCTTTTCAGGAGAGAATCTTCAGTGGCAGGAGGTTAACTCCATCTCCTTCAGAAGCCAGTTAGTATGTTACTACTGAGAGGTGCAGCTGTCGCTGTTTGAGAGACCCATATTGGAGGTCCACCAGCTGCAATGATGACAGCAGGGTAGTAAAACCGCAGCTTCCCCTTTCTCTTTGTCACTGATAATTGTGACAGTGAAGTGACAATACCCAGAGTGAGCCAGGACTCTGTGCTAGGCATTTCACTGAACACTTCAGACCTCTCCCTCCACCGAATTGTCAAGCAAATGTATTATAATGTAGGGATTTAGGCTTGGGGAGGGCAAGTTTCGACAATCACATCATTTATTACATTGTTGAGTTGAAAGTTGTCCAAATGCATGACCCAGGCCCTTGCCTTCTCCTCCTTTCCTGTCTCTTCTCTCTCTCCCTTTTTACACCAGCCTCTCAAAGGACAGTCATGAAAGACATGGCTCCTGGGATTCTCCCTGCTGGAGGTTGAGTCCCTAGCTATGGGAGGTGGCAAGCAAGCTAAATGTGGCCTTTGTGGGCATTTCTGTAGTCTTGATGATTTTAATGGTTAGGAAATTATTAAGAAAATCCAAACTCCTGACTTCTTTTAGACATGGGAAGAAGCAGTCACAGAGGACCCATGGTCCCCCAGGGAAAAGATTGGAGGAAGTACAGGACTTGGCTGGCTCCTGTAGCTTGATGAAGCTTCCCAGCTTGCCCTGGACCCCACCAGTCCTCAGTATTTCCCAGTCTACCCCACATTGCCACATTCTATGCCTGCCTCTGGGAGGAATTGGAATTTGTACCACAGGCTAGGCAACTTTTAAAATGCCTGTTGGTGCATCTTGTTACATTCTTTTGTTTGCTGTGAGGTCTAGCCCATGGGGAGTTGAGGGAGAAAAGGAATTTCTAGTGGTAGAAGATTGGTTGGGGGGGTGGACAGTGGCATAAAAATGAACTCCTTTCTACAGATGTGGGAATCTTACCAAGTTGAACAACTTTGCTTGACCTCTGTGGGAGCTGGTCTGTTTCTAGAAGATTATACCTGGCCAATCTTAAGTGTTGTTGTAAGGTGACAGCAAGCTTAAGGACAGAAAGCACCAGATAATTTCTGGTCGATGGTAGGCTATCAAAAATCAATGTGTGATGAGTGGGTAAAATGGATGGATGGAGGGATGCATGCATGGACAGATGGACCCATGGATGGATGGATGGACAGATAGATGAATGGTGGATGGATGAATGAATGAGTAGGGGAACGGACCAGCTAAGAAAGAGGTACTCTATGAAAACTCTTTCTTGGGAATACTCCATATACAGATGGCTTTAATAATTGATACTTCTTTTGCTCAGCTTCTAACTGTGTGGTTTTAAAGGCTGGCTTGCAGCCAAAACAGAGCAACTGCTACACATTCCATAGATAAATCAAGTCCTTGATGGTCCAAAGCGAAGGGGACTGAGAGAATGTGAGCTGCAAGCATATGAGCCAACACGCCCACTTAGTTCTCAGGGATGACACAGTAGCCGGCCCACGTCATGAACAGCAGAGAGATGCCTAGCGTCTGTGAGATCTGACAGTTTTTAGGTCACATGGCCAGACCAGTACATGCCTTGGGGATGGATGTGGAGGCAGCTTCCTAAAAAGCGTCCCTCACAGGAAACCCTGGCCATGGATTTCCTCTGTAAAAGTTCGTTTTCCTCTGTAAAAGAAAAGTTTTTTTTTTTCTTTGTTGAGTAGGGGAGTGAATGAGAGTCTCATTCTGGAACTCTCTATATAGATCAGGCTGGCTTCCAACTTGCAGCTGTCTTCTTGTCTCTGCCTCTCAGGTATTCAGATTAAAGGCACATATGTAACCATACCCATATGGTTTGTTTATGGAAACAAGGTTTGGCTACCTAACCCAGGCTGTCTTCCAGCTCAAGCGACCCTCCTGCTCCAGCTGACCAGTGCTGGAGTTACAGGTATGTCCCAGCTGACCAGTGCTGGGGTTACAGGTGTGCCCCAGCTGACCAGTGTTGGGAGTACAGGTTGCCCCAGCTGGCCAGTGCTGGAGTTACAGGTGTGCCCCAGCTGACCAGTGTTGGAGGTACAGGTATGCCCCAGATGACCAGTGCTGGAGTTACAGGTGTGCCACAGCTGACTAGTGCTGGGGTTACAGGTGTGCCCCAGCTGACCAGTGCTGGGGTTACAGGTGTGCCCAGCTGACCAGTGGTGGGGTTACAGTTGTGCCCCAGCTGACCAGTGTTGGGGGTACAGGTATGGGTATGCCCCAGCTGACCAGTGCTGGGGTTACAGGTGTGGCCCAGCTGGCCAGTGTTGGGGTTACAGGTATGCCCCAGCTGACCAGTGTTGGGATTACAGGTGTGCCCCAGCTGACCAGTGCTGGAGTTACAGGTGTGTCCTGTGCCCCAACACATCCTGCCAAGAAGAGGGGCTTGGTGGCAGGAGCCAGCCACATGATGAAAGTCTGGGAAAAGGACAGCCCCTAACAGAAGGGGCAAGGCAGGAAGTACAGTGAGGGGCACCTACTAACCAGAAAGTGCTAACAAGGTTGCAGCAGGGAGTGTGGGGAAAGAACTATCTGCTCCCATCCTGTTTGGCTCAGGCCCAGTTCTGTTCAGCACTTGAACTTCGAGCTGCACGGAGACAGGTGCCCCCAGCTCAGCCTCCACCTCAAATACCATGTGACTGAGGCCTGGCTTCTGTATGGAGAGCCTGTTTTAATTGGTATTTCTCCTAATTATCAGATTTAATCACTACCTCTCCAGTGAGATAATTTTTAACTCAAATGAGAAATCAGTATTAAAAAAGAACAAGTGCAGGGGGAGGAGGGAGAGAACAGAATTCAGTGAAAGATGAAAGCGACTCTGTGTGGTGAAACATTACTTCCTTTGCTATTCAAGCCATCTGACAAGTGTCCAAAGGCCAAGGTCTCTAGGTCAACTCCTGACCTTGTCAGCTATCTCTAATGGGGTGGGGGGAGAAGCCTCTAACTGGCTCCTTTTCCTCTGATACCTTCCATGTGGTATCCCTTGGGCCTGGTCACCCTGCTGCAGGATCCAAGGAAGAATACAAGATCTATTTTGAACCATGATGTGTTGATAGGGGTGTGTGTGTGTGTGTTGAAGAATCAAAAGTAGAAATTTATGGTTGGCTGACTAGCCAAGTGACCACAGTGTTCAGGAGATGGTGAGAACTCACCCCTAGACTCACAGTGGCAATTAATCAAACCTTCTGGAACATTCTTTATATCTATGGAAAAGATCAACAAGTGTTAGTAATGGGCAAGTTAGGGAAGGAGTTTCTTCCTTCCAAAAGGCAGCAAACAGCAGTTGTTTTCTCCCTGCAGACAGTGGGACTAGCGATCCAAGTTTGGAATGCCTGTGAAGGGTTGTGGGAAGAGGAGGGAGAGCAGAATGCTCCTCTGCGAGAAGACAGTGAAGAAACAAAAGGAAGTAAGGGAAAGAAAAGGGCTGAGGAAGCTGAAGGCTGGCACTCCCAGAGATCCTGCCCCAGGGCTTGGCCTCAGGAAGGTATGCCTAAGGAGGCTTCCCTTGCCTTGCCCTGGTCTCAGGTGCAGGAACAATGGATTGAGGGGCAGCAATTCTTGATGCACAGAGTGGTGGGCATGGTCAGAGAGAAGACAGGGTTTACTGAGCCTCACCATGTATAGAGGCCTGTCTGGGATCTTTCGTGCACTGACTCCCCACAACAGTATTAGGAAGTACCCATCACTGTCCTAATTCTATGAATGACAAAATTCAGAACATTTGGGGGACTCAGAGGAATAAAGTAATCTGCTAATAGAAAGGATCCACCCACTGCTAGTCAAGGGAGAGCTGAGGCGCTGTGCAGTGTGCTGGCTCTTAATGCTGGCCATCCCCCTCCTCAACACTGTAGCACCTTCTTAGTCAAGAAACCATGGCTTCAAGTGAGTCTCAGGTTCAATCTACACCATGTTTTTTTAAACATTTTATTTATTTATTTGAGGGGGGCAGACAGAAACAGAGAGACTAGGAGCCCCAGGGCTTCCAGCCACTGCAAATGAATTCCAGATGCATGCGCCCTCTTGTGCATCTGGCTTTATATGGGCACTGGGGAATCGAACTCTGGTTCTGCATTGCAGGCAGATATCTTAACCACTAGGCCATCTCTTCAGCCCCTACACCATGTTTTTGTAGCTAAGGATGGCATGGAACTCTGGAGACTGTTTCCTTGGCCATCTATGACCTTTTTAATAATTTTTTATTTTTTATTGATATCTTTATTATCCATAATTAGATGCATTTTATGAGCAAATCTTATGATGGTACCTCCATTTCCCTCCTCCCTGTCCCCAACACACTGGGGACCCTCCTTGTTTGATAACTCATACTTCTTTGATTGGCCATGCTTGGATAGCTTTGAGAAAAACAGGAAGATGCAGGCAGAAGCTCCATCTCCTACCCTATTTCCCACCTGAGACTCCAGTGACATCACACCTCATATGTTCAAAATGATCAACAGTTTTCCTGCAGTTGTCACACCACCTGGACACTAATCTTCCAGAGGGCACTAAGTCTCTGCTCATACAGTCCACAGCGGTCTTTGAGCCCTTGCCATTCCCCGCCTTTCCCCAGTCAAAGGGAATGAGCTGTTTTTATTGTGGCTCATTTTATTTACCTCAAAAATCCTCCTCACCCCCAGATACAACTCCTGTGGTCTAAAACTTATCTTCAAGCCATTATTTCCATCAACTCTTCCCAGACAATAGGTGCTCCTTCTGGGTCACTCGGTGCATTTCAGAGCTGGGTCTGCCTACCCCCTAACACCCCACTTCTCAGCTCTGGGCCTAGTCCTCCTAGAGAATCTAGTACTGGGGAGCAGACATGGACCTCGGAGGACTATGAGAGAATCCTCTCACTCCTGTGGCCTCGGGAGGGGCTGGAATAGGAGACATGATTTGAAACCTTGGATCTGCTTGTACTCCATTTGTACTGGGCAGCCTAGATTAGGACACAAAGCTACCAGAAATACCCTTCTCTGACTTGTACTGTCAGTGCCCAGAAAGAGGCCACCAGACTTAAGTGTTCCTGGGATTCAAGCTTCTCTTCTGGGCTTCTTAGCCCTTCCCCACTGTACTCTCCACTACATCTGCAGGAAGCAGGGCTGTCTGCCTCCTCTACAAGAGTGCACGGACCCCCACAATGACCTTGAACCTTTCCAGAGTGAAGCAAGCGTTCGGTTGCAAGGCCACTGCCACTAGAGCAGTGTGAATAATGGGAATTGCTTCTGACTTAATTAGATTCGTATTAGTGTTGCATTCCTTAAAGCTTGCAGAGGAGGCAGGAGGCCTTCTGCCTCCTGTCCTGTGACCTGGGATGCCCCCATCTACCCAGGTCCAAACACCGCCCATTCCAAAAGCAGCAGGCAGGCGGATCTTGATTGGATTACCTTTTTCCCCCTTATCATAGCTCTTGCTTTTCCCTTCTCCTTTATCTCTTCCTCTTGTCTGACCTACTCCTCAGCATCTGTACTTGAACCTCATGCTAAATCTCTTCTCTCTCCATCTTCTGCCTCTATTGTCTTGGGTACCCAAAACCCAGAGAGATGTATCTACTTCATCTCTCTACTTGTGGCCAGAGACTAGGACCCTCTCTGTTCGGGTGAAAGTTAGAAAGGGTAGTGGGAAGAGGTCCCCTGACCAAGAAGAAATCATGTTAATGGCCCATTTGGTTTGCTGGTGGTTGAGGGCAACACAGAGAGATGTGAGGATCTAGTGAGGAAGTCCTATATCCTTTGCTTATACTAAAGACAATTTCTAGCCAGACAGTGTTGACACGTGTGTGTGTGTGTGTGTGTGTGTGTGTGTGTGTGTGTGTGTGTGTGTGTGTGTGTAGTAGCTGGGGAGCACAGGAGATATTGTCCAGAAGTCAAGGGTGTTCAGCAGTGTCTCTGGGTTTTACCTGTTATAAGCCAGGATGTAACATACCCCTCTCAGTTAGACTAATCAAAAATCTCTTCAGATACTACCAAATGTTCCCTGGGCAGCAAAATTGTCCCCAGCTGAGAACCACTGTTTATGCTTCTCTGTTAGACACTGATGTGCTTTAAGTAGAAACACACAGGCCTGGGTGTCTGGTCCTATGCAGAGACCCTTGCTATGCCTGCCCTTGGGCTCTGTCTGCAAGGAGTTTGCTTCTTCCATTTTGCAAATGGGGTCATTGCCTACTTCACAGGATTCATATGAAGAACAAATGAGAGACAAACTGTAAAGTACCACATAATATTACATAAAATATGGTTAAGTGCTACACTATGTTATTATATGCAAATAAGACTCCAGCCAGATACTCAAGGGAGAGTTCATTTTACTTGATGATGACAAATAAATCCATGCCAGAAACCCAGATTGGAAGATTTGTGAAAAATGTTTTAAAGGGAGGAAGGACTTGACATTTGACTTGGGAGATGAAAATCAAGACTCCCATAGGAAGTAAAGCACTGGACAGGAACTGAGGCTAAGAGCTGAGGTTGGTCTGGGCCATTTTATTAAGTGGAAGGAACATTGTGATCAGTCAAAGAAGGGTTCCATTACCCAGGGTTGAATGAAAAGTGTGATAAAATAGAGTTATTGAGGTAAGACCAGAAGACTGGAGAGATGTTTTGTTGAGCTCCAAAAAAGAGAGAATGCCAGGAAGAAAGACCGCGCCAGGAGTCAGACTGCCCCAACTGAAAACCAAGATGGCCTCGGGAAGGTCTTGCAGGGAGAAGGGTACCTGCCTGCTCCTTTGGCTCTTTGGCTTCTGTTTCATCCTTTGGGAATGGTATCCTGCTGTTTCTTTGTAGGACCACTTATTTGCTTATTTGCTCTCTGTCCATGTGGCTTCAGCAGGGGATGTGAGTATCTGTCACATTCTCTAGGCTGCGGGAAGAGGATCAAGGATGAACACCTGTCTCAAGTCAGGGTGATCACAGCTGATGAGCACCCACTCCAGCACCTCTGAAACAGAAAAATATGCACGTCCTTTCTGCCCAGGTTGCTAACCTGGAAGGACATGCAGGATCCCTTCAGAACATGAGCCCAGCAGTGATAGTGTACAGAAAGTTTTGGCCAAGTTTACCCAAGGTCAAAGGTTAGCAAACTCTACCCAGAGCCAGAGAGTAGATTCTCCATCCCAGCTATTCAACTTTGCCATTGTGAATTGAAAGCAGACTGGGACAGCGTGTAAATAGATGGAGTGCTTGCATCTATAAGGATTGCTTACAAAAGCAGGTACTCTGGATAGAACCCACAGATTCACTCAGAAGGCTGGCAGGGATCTTGCTGTGAGTTTGAAGTCAGCCTTGGCTACATGGCAAGTTTCAGGCCATTTTGAGATACAGAGTGAGATGCCATCTCAAAACTTCCTTCCACCACCAAAAACGATTATATTTACACATTCCCTCACTCAGGGTTGGGATCCCTGATACCTATCTATTTGGTCCATCTTGTGGTGGCCAGCGGATGCTCTACGCCTCAGCTTCTGTTCTCTAATTCAAACAACTGCAACTTGAAAATACTTGGGAAAAATGCTATCATCCTAAATATATACAGTTTCTTTTAATAATTCTCTAAACATACAACAACTCTTTCATTAGTACTTAAATTATAATCTATACCTGATTTAAAGGTTACAAAGGACTAGTCACAAGAACTATAATTCAAATGTCAAAGAAGCAGCCACACTTGGATGATTATTGGAACACAATACTTATATCGCAGGTAAGCTATGGAATCAACTGATGTTGTCAGTTGATGGATGGATAACAAAAATGTAGATTATACATTGTGACTAGTATATGCATATGTATATATATATATATATATATATATATATATATATATTTGCGGGAACATGGATGTAATAGAAGGACATTATATAATGTGAGAGGATATCGTATGATCGCCTTCATATGTAGAAACTGAAGTTTATCTCATAGAAGTACAGCATAGAATAGTGGTCATTGCAGTCTTGGCAAGGTATAGGGGAGGAGGCTGAGGAGAGGATGCTTTATGGGGGCTCGGCATAGGAAGTATAAATGCTAATGGCTTCTGGCATAGTAGATTAAGTACAGTTGACAATTACTGGACATCAAAATCACCAGTAGAGAGAATTTGTTTTGAGACAGAATATTACTATATTCCCCAGGCTACCCTCACACTCAGGATCCTCTTGTTTCAGTTTCTCCAGTAGCTAGGATTTAAGATGTGTGCCTTCGTGCCCACCAGCAGAGTGAACTTTGAATGTTTCCAATACAAAGAAATGATAAATGGCCGTGGCGATAGATATACCATTTACTCTGGTCTGATCCTTGCCTATTGTATGTGTGTGGAATGGCCATCCCGAACCCCACAAGTATGCAGAATTACTATGTGACAATTAAAATACATAAATATCAATAAAGTCTACATGTTACACAAAGGACTTGAGTTAAGCATCTGCAGGGTTATCTGCAGGGGTCCTGGGTTCCTTCCCCATGGATAAAGGAATAATGATTGTCTATTCACTGGACTCCTGAGGCTTCCCTTGAGTAGTACTCTGAAGGCTGATAGTGAGCTGTTCTACAATTACTGGCTGAATATCTGCCCATTGTAGGTCAGGCCTTGGGCTAAGCATGTGGCTCAGAGGAAAAGCTCCCATTTTTGGCCCCGGAGGACCTATCGTGTACTTGAGAGAAAGGAAAGCAAAGAGAGTACAAAGTGCTAAGTGTTGTGACATCTCAGCAAGCGGTATTATGGAATGACAAGTAGATGCAAGTTCTGTTTCGGGACCCCGAAGCGTCACATCTTTCTCTGACCAAGGAAAGAGTAACTCCCCTTGCAGAAGCCATTGAGCCACCCTGAGCACCATTGACCTACTGCCTGGAATCCCAGTGAGCTGTGGTCTGGGCCTCCAAAGCACATTTGTAGAAATGAAGAGAGGCCCATTCAAGGGGGGAAAAAACTCCCCTCTTTGCTTCTTACAGCAGTTTTTGTTTATCTCATTATCTCCCAACCTGAAGAACAGGACCATCTGGCATGCGGGCATGTTAACAAGATCATAAATTAGGAGGAGAAATGAAGCCAGATTTCCATAATGGTCGCAAGACAGAAATCAACAGCGCCGCAATGGAGTCGGCTTAGAAGGTGGGGTGGGAGGGAAATGGAGCAAAATGAAAATGCCTCAGAACACCCAGCCTGAATGAAAAGCACAAATCCAGACTCATTTACAAGGAGTGTGTTAAAAAAATGTGCTGTCGAAGCATCTCTCCCCCTGTCTTTCTCCTCCTCTCTCCCACTTCCCGTCTTCTGAGTCTGCCCCAGGAAAGGGGCCAACTTCAAGCCTCTTGTCCTCAGAGGTCATTATTGTAGTCATCAGGTGAAAACTCATTTTGCAGAAGAAAAGGTTCATCACATTCACAGGCCGCCCGCCTGGGCCCCACATTGGGGCAGCATTTAACGACTGCCGCAAAGGATTCTTGGGGTGCCTAGTGTCTGCTGGGACTCTAGACCTGGGTTATGGCAAAGACAACTGTGGTAACAAGTATGAGAAGGTCTTAGCACCTGCAAGCCAAAGTCCCCAGGGCAGCTGCACACACATCCAGTTCAGCCTGTCTTCTTACTCTTGGTGTCTTGGCAGAGGAAGCCACACCTTCCTTTCCCAATCTGCTTTGCTGTGAACATACTAACATACTGAGGACCCCAACCCATGCCAGGCTTGACGTCGCTCCCTCCTTGCTGTTTTCTCGCCCTGTCTACCTTCTTAGAAATGCAGAAATGTCTTTCTGTTTTTGCCCATCTCTCTTTATAGATGTTTTAACAGTATACAACTCTGTTAACAATGCAGAGAGTGGGAGATGAATTTGGTGCATAACTTATACTTTAACATCTCTGTTTTAACAGTGCAGAGAATGGGAGATGAATTCAGTGCATTTCTTATACTTACAGAAGGACATCAGGGAAAAGCGTTTCTTTTTAAAAACTAGGAGCATATTTGACAGATCGAAGCTTTCATGTCTGTGTTTTCTTATCCTACTTTGTCTATTCAGATCTTTCTCTAGTTCTTCCTCATTAATGCACATGCATGTGCTGCATATTTTATTTGTACTTTAATCCAAAATTCTTGGATTGAATAATCAATTCTGCTTTGTGATTCATTAATTTCTGCCTTTATCTTTATCAATTATGCACTCCCAGTTTCCCAGGATTTATTTAATTGTATGTTTCTACATTCTTCAATGATTGGGTAATTTATTTGTTTTCACTGACTTTTTTTTCACTCAGTGTATGACATTCTTTACAGCCTAATATATGGTCAAATTTTTGCGAAGATCTCATGCCAACTAGAAAAGAAAACGATCTCACTTCTTTGTAGGTTAGTGATGTAAATATTTAATCATTGAATGTTCAGAAAAGTCCAGCCTTGTTTATTCTTTGAATTCTGGATTGCTCAAGAAATGTTCTCCCTTTATTATTGTTGTTAAACTTTTTCTTCAATTCTATTTTTGCTTTAAATGTTTGGATGAACATTATGTTTATGAAAGGATAAATGTGTTAAGTCTTCCTAATGTCTTATCAATTTCATCATTAAAATTCTCTGATTCATCAGCTGGTTCCATGAAAGCCCTGTTTTTCTTTAACTCGCATCACCTGGCATTTCATTGGTGATGGTTGTTCAGAAATTAACATTTATATTTTTCAAGTAATCATGTTATAGGTGTAAGTCCTACAAGTTTACAAAAAGCCAAGCCTTTTTTGGTGGACCACTGGGAAGTCTGTTATTTAATATAGGAGTTGGCAGGGAACATTGTGGAAGATGGAGCAGAAACAATGTTAAGAATCAGGGGATGGGGTGGAGTGCTGTGTAATGCTGTCTTCTAGACATGACACCGCCATTGCATTCAAGATCTCATAGTGACTCTTTACCTGCACAACACCTGTAAAATACTGGGCCCATCCATATTCCATCATAGATGGTAGGAGAAGGCATGCAGCCTCCATTCCTCCCTGAGGAGTTATGGAAGTTAATGATTGCTGGAAGAGGAGGATATATTTCCTCCAGTGGTATAGCCACTAGTAAATTGTATATGCTCTTGAAAATACTCATGCAGGCAACATTAATTAAACTCAATGTGCGCACGCACACACACTCACACACACACACACACACACACACACACACACACAACATCAAAGTAGAAGAGGGACCAACTGGGAAGAAGAAGGAATTGAGTAAGAAGGGTACAGGACGAAAAAAAGAGAAGGTAACAGGAGATTATCAAAATATATTATGTAAATAATAAAATTTTTACTAAATGAAATTACATTTTAAAAAACCATCAGAGTTATCTTTTTCTTATACCAGGCTTGTTCGTCCTTAGGTGTGGAATATTATTATTACATTTTTTTGTTCTCTTCTCATGTTTTCTTGTTTTTAGCATTATTTAATAGCATTACCTTTAGGGATCATTTTTTTCTTTGTTGATTTATGATTGTCCTGGCTCCCCCTCTCTCATGTGATACTGAATCATAATAATTGTTATTTAAATTTTAAAAATATTATCAGAGCTTTATTTGTAAATGTCAAAGTCAAAAGTGAAGAAGAAATAATGACATATACAGAGAAAAGGAAAAAAGTTACTATATCTTTGTATCTTCTTCCTTCTTTAACCCAGCTCTGCCCATTTGGTACTACTAAACATTGATGATTATTTGTGCAAGTTACTTAATTTTTAGATTCTGAGAATCATAATATTTGCATTCCTTTTGGCGTGGTGGATCTAGGAATACAATCCAGGGCCTCCCTCCTTTAATTCCATGTGGTACTTGCATGGACAGGAATTATTTAGACTTAAGTAGTTTTCAGGTACAACATCAGAGTCATTTCTTGTGGCTTTTTGACTCATTGAGTAATTATTTTATATAAACACATACTTTTTTGCAGTGCTGAGAATGGAACCCAGAGCCTCTCCTGTTAGGTAACTGCTCTCCCTCTGAGATATACCTCAGCCCCACATAAATATCTTAATGTATTTCGGGGTGATGAGAACATTCTGTTTTTAAAATCTGTGCATATCTGAGAAAAATAAATGATATCTTGCTTGGATGATATATTCTCTGATCAAAGCCTTTCCCTACACTGCATGGCTGCTACCTTCTGAAGTTTATATAATTAAATGTTGTGAGGTCACTGTGGCAAATTCAACTTGTGTTCCTTTACGGGCAGCATTTTGTCTTTTAAAATTCCTTGTCTGGACGTCTGTCAAATCCTTTCTTTATCCTTGACATAAAAACTCATCAGTCTTTATGTGTTGACTACTTTTAATAAATTGTGTCTAGGGAGGACATCTCATCTATTTATTCAAGCCTTTCTAATTCAGGTACGGTTTCTTCCACTCTGTCCTACTTTGGCCCGTGTTCCATTTGAGTCCTTTTTGTCTAGAAGTCTGAATTGTGGAAGTTGAAGGCCTTTCCTCTTCTCTCTTCAGTTTGTCCACTTTTTCCCCCCTCAGGCATGCACAGCATCCCAGGTTGCCCTTTACAACCCTGTTGACTTTCTTTGTGGAATCATTTTGCCCCTTCAAAGTCATTTCCAGGGCTGGAGAAATGACTCAGAGGTTAAAGGTATTCGCTTGCAATGGCCAACTGCCTGGGTTTGATTGCCTAGACTCCACGTGAAGCCAGAGCTCAAGTTCAATTCCCCAGTGTGCATTTAAAGCCAGATGCACACAGTGGCATGTGCATCTGGAGTTCCTTTGCAGTGGCAAGATGTCCTAGTTTGCCCATACTCTCTTTCTCTCATTCACTTTCTCTCTCCCCTTGCAAATAATAAATAAATAATTGAGAAATATTTTTAAATACATAAATAAAAATGCCTTGATCAAATAAAGTCATTTCCAGTGGCATTATTTGCTTTCTTTCACTCTTTCCTTACCTTAAGATAATCTTCAATTTGTCATGCTATTATTTTATAAACTATTTTATGAAGAATATGGTCTCTTCTACTTCAAATAAAAGAAATTCTTTCAAAAAATTATTTATTTGAGAAAGAGTGAGTATGGGTGTGCCAGGGCCTCCTGCCACTGCAAACTCCAGATGCATGTGCCACTTTGTGCATCTGGCTTTAAATGCACACTGGGGAATTGAACTTGAGCTATGAGGCTTTGCAAACAAGTACCTTTCATTACCAAGCAATCTCTACAGCACTAGAATAAATTCTAATACCCACATGTTTAATATTTTTCATTCACTTTTATCCTAATTCTATAACGCTGATTATCATTTCATACAATTCGCCTTTGTGATGTACTTTATCTTTCCTACCCTTAATTGACTTCCCTTAAATAAGACATCAACCTCAACGTGGACCAGCCCTGGAAGTGGTACTAAGAGTCCTTCAAGTGGTTCTCCCTGTTCTGTCTGGGAGGTGGATTCCCATTCAGATGCTAAGCTGATGTGAGTTCACACATGATGAGTTCATTCAGGGCTCAAAAAGCAGCGGCCCAATCCATGGGACCATGGTCATTGAGCCATTTCCTCCCTGTCTTGTAAGTAACCACGAGGCAGAAGCCCACGTATGACAGCGACACAGCCATGGAAGGAGCAGGTGAATGGGGGCATCTATCTCACCATGCCCTGCTTCTCCTGTCTGCTATCAGGTGTGGTAATAAATCATATTCATTCTACAGATTTCCATTTCATTCATTCAAAAATACTAGACTTTAACTAACCCTGCCAACCGACCATAGGCCGATAGCTGAGATTCTGGCAAAAGAGGAGCCACTACAGTCATACCATGGAGGATCCATATGGAACCCCATGGAGAATGTTGGGATGAACAAGGGACCCACAGCCACAGCCACTAAATCAACACAGGATAAGCCACTGAGACAGAAACCAACGATTTTCAACACAAAGACCCCTAAGCTCACAACCTTAAAGCAGCCTTAATACTCATCCACCACGACTCAGGGAACTATGCGGAAGAGGGGGCGGAAAGATTGTGAGAGCCGTGGTGGGGGAGATTATCCAGAGGCATGGCCAGGAGAACCTGGCTGAATACTAGGCTATCCATGGTCCCCTGT
>PVHP010004199.1:0-39166 GCA_004024765.1 Zapus hudsonius | reverse complement strand
AGGTTATCCAGCTGATTGGAGAGGGAAGGGCAGCGGGGACTTGGGGATAACAACTCATTGTTTGCCCACTAAATATTGTAACTCATTATGAACAATAAAAAAAAGAAGTGTGAACATTCCCTCAATTAATGACAGAACCAAAACTATAGATCCAAGAATACTCAAAGACCACTAAGCAGGATAAATGAAAAAAAAAGTTTAGACATAATATTTTCAAGCTACAGAAAGTCAAAGATAAATATTTCATGAGAAGCAAAAGTAGTGGGTCCTTATCTCCAGAGGAGCAAAGCTAAGAATTATGTCCTACCTCTCAGAAACTATGAGCTATGAGGCTTTGCAAATAAGTACCAAGCAAGGAGAAACTAAAGTGAAATCATTAAAATATGGAGATATTTATCCTTCAAAGTGTCTTTCACACATGATGGGAAAGAAGACTTCCTCAGGCAAACAAAAACAAACAAAAACTGAGGAAATGTGTTTTAAGTAGATATACCTTACATGAAATAGTAAAGGAAGTTCTGTAGAGAGAAGGAAAGTTCATAGTTCAGAAGTCAGAGCTATATAAAGAGAGGAAGGACATAACACACTGGATAAGTGTAGGGAAAATAAAAACTTCTGGGGCTGGAGAGATGGCTCTATGGTTAAGGGGCTTGCCTGCAAAGCCTAATGACCTGTGTTCAATTCCCCAGTACCATGGAAGCCAGATGCACAAAGTGGTACATACATCTGGAGTTCATTTATAGTGCCTAGAGACCATGGCATCCCCATTCTCATTCTCTCTCTCTCTCTCTCCTCTACTCTCCTTGTCTCTTTCTACTTGCAAATAAATATATAATAAAAACTTTTTTATTCTTGACCTAGCATAAGTCTGCTTCAAATAGTAACTGTAACAATGTATATACCATATAACTATGTATGACTATGCAAATTTATTATATGGGTGCATATGCACACAAACATATACATATGTACATATAGGCACATAAATAAGTATATATACACATAAATATATATGCTTATATATAAGTGAAAGTAATGATACAATGTAAGGAGGAAGAAATTAGGATTGTTTTGTGAGTATAAGGGACTGATACTAGTTTTAAAAAGTTACTTAAAAATAATATTGTATTAGTAGCAAATGTTTATTTTAGACTCTAGAGCAAACTAGAATATTAAAATATATAATTCAAAACTATGCTAATAAAATTATGTCATATAAGATATCTGGAAACCACCTAAAGCAGAGAGAGAGAGAGCAAGAGAGGAGAGATAAAGAGAGAGAAGAGAGAGACAAAGAACAAGGGCCACACATAGAAATCAGTGACAAATACTTAGCGGTTAACCCAACAACATCAATAAGCACCATGAAATCAGTAGTGTAAATGGATCGATTAAAAAATATATCTTTTGAAGTACATCAAAAAACAATACACAATTATATGAGTCTACAATAAACCTACCTTAAAGACACATGTAGATTAAAGGTAAACAGAGAGAGAACAGGAAATCACTGTGATGCCAGTTAGAAGAAAACAGATCTGTCTATATTCATTTCAATCAGAGTAGACTTCAAAGCAAGAAAAGTTATCAGAAATAAAAAGAACATTACACAAAGGGGTCTTTTTTCAAATGAGGCATAAAGTCCTTATTCTATAAGTGCCTAATAACAGAGCAAAACTATGCAAGCTAGAAACTAGCAGAATTGCAAAAAGAAATGGATGAATCATGTATGATAGCTGAAGACCTTAACAACCCTCTATCAGAAATGGACGTACCCAATAGGGAAAAAGAAATCAGCAAGGACATAGTTGATTTCAATAGCACCAAACACTGGCTGGCTATAATCAGCATCTATTTTCCATCTCATCCAACACCAGCAGAATATTCACTGTTATAAAACTAATAAGAAACATTCACCAACACAGCATGCATGCTACGGCATGAAGTACACCTTAACAAATTTAAGAGCATGAAAATAATACAGTGTCTGCATCCAAACAATGCTAGGAGAAATTCAAAATTGACAACAGAAATATAATTGGAAAATTCCTAGAAATATGGCCACTAAATAACTCATTTCTAAATACTATATAGGTCCAATGATTAAAAAATCAAGAGAATTCACAAGAAATTTTGAACAAAATGAAAAATGCAGAGAGAAAGAGAGAGAGAGAGAGAGAGAGAGAGAGAGAGAGAGAGAGAGAGAGAGAGAGAGAGAAAGGAGGGAAACAGGGACACCTTCACAAGATTTGCTCACACAATGTATATACTTATTCATAATAAAGATATTAATTTTAAAAGGCAGTTCTTAGAAGAAAATTTAGAGGATTTAATGGATATATTAGAAAAGAAGAAGGATGCACAGTCAATCACCATTGCTGTTTCTACCTTAGGGAATAAGGAAAAGATAAGCAAATTAAAGTGAATAGAAGAAAAGACATAATACAAGTTAGAGCAGAAATCACTGAAATTGAGAAGAGGAAATTAATATGCTTTGAAAAAATAAGTGATGATTTAGTTTCTAGATAGGTATATGAGAATAAAGAAAGACCACATTTTACTATCATCAGAAATTAAGCAAACATAACTAGCTCCCATAATGTCATGAACAATTCTATGCACACACATTTGATAACCTAGATGAAAAAGATCAATTCTGTGGAAGACAGCATCAGCCAAAACTGACACAAGAAGGAAAATATAAGTAAATGCATGTGTCTGAAAGACATGGATATCCACAATGAATAAACTTCCAAAACACACACGACCAGGTCAAGATTAGCTTCCTTCCAAAACACACATGACCAGGTCGAGATTAGCTTACTGATGAAGGACAACAACAACTTAAGGAAGAAACTGTAACATTCACTAAATTCTCTTTCAGAGGAGAGAAGCCAAGAGGATGTTTCCTAGCTCATTCATTTAGGCCAGCACTTCACTAATACGATAAATCTAGAAGAATGCATTATAAGAAAACTACCCATATCTCTTATGAAGAGAGATGCAAAAATCCTTGAAATATTAGCAGATAAAAATTCAGTATATATAAAATAATCTTACTTTATGACCAGGTGGGATTTATCTCACATATAGCAAGGCTAACTTCAATATTCAAAAATCAATTCATGTAAATTATCATAGTAATAAGTAACCAAGAAAAGGCATATGACAATATCAATAGATGCAGAAAGAGTATTTGACAAAATCCCATACCCACTCATGATTTAAAAAAAGAACAAGGACTGTGGGGATGGCTTAGTTGTTAAAGATGCTTATGTGCAACACCCTCCTGCCCAGGTTCAAGTCTCTAGCACACATGTAAATTCACATGCAAAGTAGTGCACGCATCTGTGATCCCAATGCACCCACAACAATGGCACAGAACCAGGAGAATCTGAAGCTCACAGGGCTCCTAGTCTGACCTTTTGCAGTCTGGAAGTTTGTTTGTAGCAACAAGAAGGTGGGGCACAAAATTATTATCCTTTGATCTCCACACACATGCCTGACACCCCACACTAATAAATAAATAAGTAAATAAATAAATAAATGACTTTTCCAAAAAAAAGAATGTGCTGATGACAATTAAAGGTGGCTGGGGAGGAGGAAGGGAATAAGGGAAGGTTCTCTCAGTAAAGTAGTAATAGAAGAATCCTAGAATTCTTCAGCCTAATAAACAATACCTGCGCAAACCCTGGACAGCACACATGAGGACAAGACAGTCAAAGAGCTTGCTTACCAGCATCAGGACTAAGGCAAACATCCATCATTCCTTTTCACCATTGTATTGGAAGAGCCAATAAATGCAACAAGACAGCAAAAAGAAGCAAAAGTCATATAGAATGTGAAGAAAGAAACAAAAGTGTTTTTATCTTCATATGAATCAGTTATCTTAGGTAGAAAATCTGAAAGAATCAACAAAATGCTTCTGGAACCAATAAGTGAATGAATAAGGTTGTAAGATCCAAAGTCAATTCACAAAAGTCAATCAGTTCTCTATACAACGCCAAGGAGCAAATGGAGTTTGAAACTTTCACAGACAAGTTGCATTAGCAGTCCAAACATGAAATACTTAAGCATAAATCTAACAAAACATAACATCTGCATGAAAGAATTATGAATCTGTGGTGAATGAAATCCAAGAACTAAGTAAATGGAGAAACATTCTCTATTATTGGCAGGAAGACTCGATGTTGTGAATAATCTCAGTTCTTCCTACCTTGGTGTACAGACTCAAGGCCACCCCAAATTATGGATGTCAATAAACTAATAGTTTATAATTCAAAGAAGATGACCCAGAATAGGGAACACAATATGGAATTAGAGCAAGGATGAGGGCTAATACAACCCGCTTCATGACTTAGTCTAAAGCTGTTGTCATCAAGGCCGTTGTGGGAAAGCTGAAAGATTCCATGGAAGACAATCCGGATCCCATTCCAGGTCTACATAGAGACAGTTCAGTGAATTTGGCAAACCAGAAATACACACAGTCTTTCAACAAACAGCACTGGAACAACTGGATACCCACATAGAACAAGTCAATCTCAACACAGACCTTACATCTTTCACAAAATTAACTCCAAATGGATTCACAGACCTAAATGAAGAACTCAGAACTATCAAACTTCTAGAAAATAACTTAGGAGAAAAATCTTGATGACCCTGGTTATGGTGATGACTTTTTAGATACACCAAAGGTATGATCCGTGAAAAAAAATTATTGATATTGTCTTCACTGAAGTTGAAAAATCTCTGTGAAAGATCTTTTCAAGTTAATGAAAGAGAAAGCTCAGACTGGGAAAAACTGTTTGCAAAAGACCCATCTGATAAAGAACTACTAACCCAGATATGCAAAAAGCTCTTAAAACTCAAGAGTCAGAAAACAAAAGGGAAAAAAAGAAGCTGATGTAAAAAGTGGATGAAAGGCATTAACAGACACATCATCAAGTGTGCAGATGGAAATAAGTACATGAACAGTCATCACCAGGGAAATGCTAATCACAACGAGATACCACCAAATCGAATAGAATGGTCACCATCTGGAACACTGATAACTCAATACTGGAGATGATGAGAAGGAACACAACTCTCATCGCTAGTAGAAATACAAAATGATACACCCACTCTGGAAGATGGTTTGGTAGTTTCTTCCACAATTAGACATGTTCTTACTATATGATCCAGAAGCAATTGTGCTTTTTATTTTCAAGGTAGGGTTTCACTATAGCCCAGGCTGACCTGGAATTCACTATGGAGTCTCAGGGTGGCCTTGAATTCACAGTGATCCTCCTTCCTCTGCCTCCTGAGTGCTGGGACTAAAGGCGTGCACCACCATGCCTGGCTGATTGTGCACCTTTATATTTACCCATAGAAGAGGAAACTTGTGTATGTACAAACTTGCAGAGGATATTTATAGCATTCATAATCATCACACGTGGAAGCAACCAAGATGCCTTTTATTTAAAAATAAACTGCAGTACATCAAGACAATGAAATATTCTTGGGTACTAAAAAGAAAATGGACTGTTAGCCATGGAAAGACATGGAGAAACATAAAGGAGTATTGCCAAGTGAAATGGCCAATCTGAAAAGGTTATCTATATTATGATTCCAAGTCTGGCATTCCAGAAAATGCATGACTGCGGAGATGGCAGAAAACACCAAGTGGCCGCCACGGGATGGAGAAAGGGGAGATGAGCAGGAGGTTTTCAGTGCAGTTCACTGAAAAAGTAGTTATTATCATGACATCTGATCATTATGCATTTGTTCAAACTGCGGAATGAAGGCTCCCTGATGTAAACCATGGCCTCTGGGTGAGGATGGCATATCGGTATCACTGATTAATGGTAACAAACATGCTGCTCAGGTGAGAAATGGCAATTATAGAGAAGGCCCTTAGGCATGGGAGTTAGTAAGAGGTATGTGGGGAACCACTGGACCTTCCTATTGGGTATAAACAGTGTGTGTCTGGCACAGTGCTCATCATAGGGTCCCTACTATGCTTTCTTCCAGTGGTTTAAACAGGCCCAACAGTGCCATTCTAGAGACGTGGAAAAGAACTAACCAGTTGATTATAGGCTGTGCTGGATGCTTCAGAAGAGCTCCAAAAGGTCAAGTGTTGTTACTTTAGAACATTACCTTAGAGAGGACAGCAAAGGCTTCCTCGGAGTAGATGGCTGAGTAGGGGCTGAGACATGAAATGGAGCCTGGTTTGTCAGAGAGCTGAAAGGAGGCAGCATGGTTACCTCTCAGTGGCTCCTGAATCTGTTCCCACCATCTCACTCTACCCCAATGCCCCCTGACCTCATCCCTGTGGGCAAGATGGCTCAGCAGGTGCACCAGCAGAAATCTGGAAGGGGGTGGACAAGGCGGTCAGTTGGGCTATCTATCGTCAGTCAATGTACACATGGCCTTTCCCACCTTCCTGGGTTCTAGACTCCCCCCCATGCCCCTGTCCCTTTAGTCCTAGAGATCACGACAATTTGCCAGCATCCGTGGTCCTTAGAAACTGCACATGCTTTGCTATTTTCTTCATTTATGCTGTTCCCTCAATTACTATTGCTTTTAGCCAAGAGAGAGTTAAGGGAGATGACATCATACATTTGTCAGGGCACACCAAAATGGTCACTCTCACCCTGAGTAGCCAGGACTTCAGTGTTTGGTAAACAGAGTCACTGTTCCTGCAAGCCTGCCTTGTGCACTTAATCTTTTGCACCTGCTGAGGGGAAAGTTAGGGGAGGGGATGCTCACTCACTATCTGGAAGGCTGGATCTTGGCCTTTCTTAAGGAATGTGTCATCCTCCTTGTAGGGAGAGAATCAAGACTGATGGGACTTGTGTGACCTTGGGGTCCCCTTGAGGGGGATGCTCATCCTGAGCAGAAACAAGCTGAGGAGCATCAGCAGTTTTCTAAATGTGTCTTCAGGGACTGGTGCTATCTATTGGGAATGTTCCCTGGAGCAGCTCCTGACCTCCTTCTCACTGTGTGTGCATAATCGGTCATTTGAAATGGGGAGGCTCTGAGGGGAATGGCAGCAGTGCTCAGAGCTGACTGCAGAGACAAGGGCAGGGGACACTGTGCTCTCGGTCCCAGCTAGTGTGTTTATGTGCTCGGGCTGTCCTGAGCAAACACACAGTCACAGGCTGGGCAGTGAACAATGGCAAGGTACTTTCAGTCTCACTGCTCTGGAGGTGGAAGCCTCCAGGACTGGTTTCCCATGAATTCTTTTCCTAGGATTGCAGAGAACACCTTCTCCTTGTCCTAATGGCCTGATCTCTGCATACAGAGAGGGCACTCTGGTTCAGGCCTTCGCACATTACCAGTTCTGTAAGATGAGCATCCCGCCCCATGGCTTTATTGAACCCCTGGTACTTTCTTTAAAGATGGACTCTATTTCCAAATGCAGCCACAGTTAGGAGTTAAGCTAGAGCATGTGAATTGTGGGGGAGAGACGGACTTTCACCCCAACAGTAAAGCAATGCTGTGTTGGAAGGTCTATTCCTAAGGCCAGGTAGAAAACCCGAGGAGAGCAAATTGTTTTCTCATGTCCCAGTAGTCAAGGGCCGAAGTTTGCTGAGAGCCGAGGAGGAAGGAGGAAAGGCCTGTATCGGGAGAGTGATTTGAGAGGTTTTGGGGTTACCTCTTACGTGGCCCACTTAGGCCAGGTGATGGCAGAACCCCTTATCTCCTACTCTGCTCTCCTTCCCTAGGTGGATAGCAAAAAAAGCTGCTCCTTTTGCTGCTATAGAAAATTAGCATAAACTTAGGATCTTAAAACAACATGAACAGCATCCCATAATGCTGGAAGCCAGAAGTTCCTGAGGACTACAGCCTGCCTGCTTGTCTGGCTCTGGCCTCTTCCTCCTGTTTGCAGCCAGCAGAACCTCTTCCACACCTCTTCGACACCCCCTCTCTGACTCACCAAGGAGAGGTCCTTCCTCAGCAGGTGCTTACACCTACACTGCCCAGGATTACATTCCAATTTTCTATCTCCTTGGACATGTAAGGTGCTATATTCAGAAGCCGGGGGATTAGGCCATGTGCATCTTTAGGGCCATTATTCTTCTGCAGAGGTTGTCTTCTCCTTGGAAAGGCACTGGGTCCCAAGAAAGGGACATGGGTGGACATGCAGAGCAAGATGAGGCAGTGTCTGGAGTTTTTCAGCCTGTCCTGCTCAGGTGTGATGGGGAAGCCAGCTGAATGGGACCCAGCAGGACAGGCAGGACAGTGCTGTTCTCAGCAGTTCTGGTCTTGGCACCTGACTTGGGGAGTGTTTGGTTGGACACATCAAATGCTCTCTCATCCCTAAAGTCCAAGAGAGCTCATAACTCAATCCCATGTTGTTCAGACTACAGGGAGTTTATACAGAAAACTTGGGTCCTTCATGGTAGGCACAGTGGTCCCCCCCTCACTCCAGTGACACTGACCAGTGTCTGGATAGCAGCCTCAGGAGTGGGAGGCATTTCGTAACTATCTCTTCTCCAAAAAGAGAAACAGCAGACTTCCCGCTTCTATCCCACGAGAAGCCTGCATAGACTCTTCTGATGAATCCCAGCGCCATCCCCAGAGCCCTCCAGAAGTAACCCTGGAGAGCCGGGGCCCTTTCTCTTCAAGTCAGTGCTTAGATGGAAAGAAGCCTGCAGGTCTCCTCCATCCTCTTGGCTGATAGGCCCAGGCCCAGTTACCCACTTTCCCATGAGCCCTAGCATACCCACAGGCTGCTCTTGGAATGTGCCCCTGGCTGATTCCATCCTCACTTACAAAACCTGGGCCTTGTCATACACAATCTTTCTCTTGTGACTCAGCTAAGATACCCAGAACACACATCAACTATGGCTGCACCCTAACTTAAGGTCAGGGCATATGAGAACCAAGTGGGTAGCAGCTCAGGATGTTAAGGGGCATCCAGGGGGAAGCTGGCTTGGAGAACGGAGGGGGGGGGCATCAAGAAGGGGCAGAGAGTGGGCAATGGACGGAAACAATAGGGAAGCAGAGCAAATAAACTCATCTCCCTGAAGTTGTTGAATTAGGAAAATTAAGAATATAAATTAAATAATGCATCTGTTCTCTGAGGTCTCTTCCAGCATTAAAATTTTTATGCTTCTATAAGCTTTCAGGGAAAAGAATAAACCAACTACTAATATCAAGGAGATTTGGGGAGCTTTAAAGGTTTTAGGAGCTGTATTAAACAGGAACAAGGATGTTTGCTGCACACTCCGGAAAGCCACGAGGGAAAAGCCAATACTTGATTCTCCGTGGTTGGAGTGGAGGCTTAGCCTGAGCAAACCTGTATTCCACACTTAGGCAGGATGTGTTTAGCCACACTAAGCTCTAGATGCAAGAAGATTGCTGTCCCCTTACATCACAAGAAGAGGTTCCTTAATCCATCACATAGCCACGCTCAGGGCGAGGCAAAGCAAAGCAGTTTCAAAGGAGTGGGATGCTTTCCATTTTGAACCCTTGAGATCTGGTCCTGGGGGAGCTCAGAGGCTCTGAAACGCACCAGGATTATATGTGATAGGATCCCTCGCCGTCTCAATCTAGCTTTTCCTTGTTTATGCAAGAGCAAAGCCATCCTACATTTGTTTTGTTTTGTTTTGTTTTTTTGCCATGCAAGAAATATTCCAGAAGGGATTGGCAAGTCTATGACATGTATTGTCATATTGACATTGTAGGTCCAATACTATACTATACTATGGACAAGTTTATAGAAACTGCAGGTGGTCTTCAACATTTATAAACTGAATAATAGTGGTGATTTATCCTCAAAGGTGAACATGAGCAGACTCCCAGACAGGGACCAGTGTGAGCTTGATCACTAGTCATTTATAATCTGAAGATAGTAGTGGTGATTTATCCTTAAAGATGAACATGAGCTGACTCCCAGATGGGGACCAGGGTGAGTTGGATCACTATTCATTTTAATTTGAACCTTAAATGTTCCCCCAAAGGCTCATTTGTTAAATGATGTCACTGGGAAGGGTAGAATCTTAAAGAAGTCTGGTCTAGTGGGAAGACTAGGGCACCGGGCTGTGTTCTTGAGGGAGACTATGGGGCCCTGTTCTCTTCTTCTTCCTCTTTTTCACTTCCTGGCCATAAAGTGAGCATTTTTCTTTGCCACATTCCCCAGCCATGTGTCACCATAGGCTTTAGGCAATGGGGCCTATGATTATAAACTGGAAGTTATGAAACCATGAGCCAAAATAAACCTTTTCTCTATAAGTTGACTATACATATGTTCTAGTAATTGAAAGCTGAGTAACATCATTATATTATAACCCTGAGTAAGAACACGACTTGGACATAGATACTCGTTGCATATTAAATGAATGAATGCTTAGAAAGTAAATAAGTCCTCAAACTCACAGTAATTAACTGTAGAAGATTTGAATAAATACGTTGGCAATATTCCTCATACCATCATTGACAATAAGTAGTGAGGGGAAACTTCCATGTTAAAGAAAACCCTCATGGCTTCTTGTGTTTCTTTATGAATACTGACAAGGAAGAGCAAAAAAAAAAAAAACCCACACTCAATGACATTTGGGACATGCAAAGAGTAGGACTTGATGGGAAAGGTGGTCACAAGCAGAGATTCTGGTCAGCATAAATGTCCCAAGCAAACAGACAGGAAGAAGGACCAGCTCAATGCAAGAACATGCTCAGAGGGAAGTCTTCTTGGGAAGCAATGGCCAATACATTTCTAGAGTCAACGATGTATGAAATCAACTTTCAGAGGAACTGTTTATGTAGTCAAGTCTCTGGGGAGTGGTTAGAAGGGAGAGTAGGTGATGTCTGGGCTGAGGAGCCTAGAGAAAGAGAGTCAGATGGAAGAGCAAAGACCAGTGATGGCCAGACACATGGAGGTATTAGCTTTAGTGTGATCTTGGAACAGTCATACTGACTGCAAGTGAACAACAACAGCCCCCTTCCCCTGACACTGAAGTCCCTGAAGGGTATGACTTTATGTGCCTCCATGGAAATGAGGAGCTTGAGGATGTGATTGTGGTAGGAAACCATCCGGGCTGTCTGAGTGGTACAATGGAATCACAAGTTCTTTATTAGTGTCATGACAGAAGCCAATGTTGGAGGGGTGGGGCCATAAACCAAGGAAAGCAGCAGGCCTTCGAAAAATCCAGGAAACAGATTTTCCATTAAAGTCCTCGGAAAAGCACACACCCCTGCTGGCACTTTGATGTTAGCCCAATGACTACCACTTTGAGAGATTTCTGGTGTCTAAACTGTAGGAGAGTGATTTGTGTTTTGAATTTCTGCATTTGAGGGTATTTATTGGAATCCCAGGAGGAAACCAATACAACACCTCCCCCAGAGAGCCGAGGAGACCCAGCCTATTACAGAAGGAGGTCCTTGGGCAGGAGTGTCGATGGGCAGTGGGGACGTCTGACCACCTGAACTTCTGGGCTCACTGACAGGCTATAACAGTGGTTTGGGTACAAAGCCAAACAAAGGTTTTGGATGTGTGTCCACCTCTGTCACTTCATGCTGCTGGAGGCTCTCGACTCATCAGTGGATGGGCCTGGAGAAGGGGCTTTGTTATAAAAACGATCTCTCTCTCTCTCTCTCTCTCTCTCTCTCTCTCTCTCTCTTCTGCCCACTAATAAAGTAAACAATCTCCTCCTCTACACATGCTCCACTGCCATGATTCTCTTCCTCACCTCAGATCCCAGCAGTGGCAGCAGCACGACCATGGACTGAAACCTCCAAACTATGAGTCAGAACAGGCCTTCCTTCCTTTGAAGTTGTTTGGTTATAGCCACAGAAAACTAGCATAGTTTAATGTGACTTCCTTTTCCTCAATTTCTGTTTTTAACTTTTATCTGCATATGCACACACGTGTGTGCATGCATGTGTGCATGTCTGGGTGCACCAGGGTCTCTTGCCACTGCAAACAAATGCTCATCTGGCTTTTCCTGGGTTGCTGAGGAATCGAACCTGAGCCAACAGCCTTGGCAAGTCAGTGCCTTTAACCTCTCTGCCATCTCCCCAGACCCCTCTTTTTGTTTGAAGAACAGGAATGTATGTCTCACAGTAGATTGAAGACCAAGGTGGTAGCAGTTTCTGTGATTGGTGAGGGCTTCCTTCCTGGGTTAGCATGTGTGTGTGTGTGTGTGTGTGTGTGTGTGTGTGTGTGTGTGTGTAGTGTGCAGGTATGTATGCTTGTTCATGGGTACATATGCATTTGGAGGCCACAGGTTGGACATTAGTTGTCTTCCATAATTGTTGTTCATCTTATTTAATAGTACTTATGTATTTATTATTTATTGATTTACTTGCAAGCAGAGAGAGATTGAGAGAGGAGAGACAGACAGAGATAATGGGTGCACCAGAACCTCCAGCAGCTGCAAATGAACTCCAGATGCGTGCGCCACTTTGCGCATCTGGCTTCATGTGGGCACTAGGGAATCAAACTTGGGTTGGTATGCTTTGCAGGCAAGCATCTTAACAGCTGGGCCATCTCTCCAGCCCTTCCATTTTTTTTGAGACAGAGTCTTTCACTGAACCTGGGACTCACTTATTCATCTAGGTTGTGGGATATTTTGGGCACACACTGCCAAATCTGGCTTTTACATGGGCACTGGGGATCTGAACTTAAGTCCTCATGCTTGTCCTGAAAGCTCTTTGCCCACTGATCCATCTCTACACACCTCTTTCCTCATCATAATACATTCACCAAAGACCCCCTAGAGCACAGGTGGGGACAGGAATTCTCACACGCAAGTGCTCTGATGTCTCCACAGCCATCCTTCACCAAGATCCAGGTGTGAAAGGACTGATTGGCAGATTGATGGTTAGACAGATGGGCTGAAATGCCAGGTCCTCATGTGGCAGAACTGGAAGGATGACCAGTCAGGCTTCCCATCTCATAGATAAGCTGAGGCCCAGATATGGGTCTTATACAAGGAAGGAGAATTAGTGTGGAATCAGAACCTTGGCCAGCGGCTTCTAAGCCCCTTCTCTTGGTTCTAGAAACATCCTTGTCAAACCTCGGTCCTCTAGCATGGGCTGTCCCACCTCTTTTCTGCAGGCAGTGTGCAGTGCCTATGGCTGCCTCTGTGGCCTTAGCCCTTTGGGGACCTCAAAGTGGTATGCACACATCTGAGTAGGCTATTTGAGGGAAAGCTTGGGCTGTGGACATTTGGCTGCCTTTGTATCCAGAGCTTTCAGCCATCTTGAGGAGCAACTTGGGACCTTGGGTGAGAGCCATTTACCTTCTTCAGGAATGGCTCACTCATGCTTTCTTTTCCTGCTGGTTATTGTCCTTGGAGTCCTCCCCTAACTGATGCCAGTGGACCTGTCTGTTGGTGGAGTCCTAGCATCTCAAACCCCATCAGCGCCCACACTTCTGCCTTAGCCCAGATGTGTTCTCTCAGAATGCTTGCACTCTTTCTCTCCTGGGTGCAACACTCACTTGGAGCCATTCTGCCAAGGGCTATGTGTGCTAAAAGCTGGACTCCAGCTCCTTCCTCAGCCCTGCAGGTCTTTGGAACAAAGGTTGTTGTAGCTGTTAAGTGTAGCCACCCTGCATGAAAGTGAATGAGGTCTTACTCCCTCCCCAATGAGGACTCCGTCAGGATGAGGTTCTCAGCGCTCGCTTTGGTGTGGTGGTGAATGAGGCAATGTTTCTGCTATCAGAGTTGAACTGAGAACAACAAAGTCAACATAGTTATTTAAAAGCTCTCCATTCTCAAAGAGTGCTTCCTCTGGAGCTGGGGATAAAGATGCCAAGTCACATTGGCAATAACACCGAACACAGGTTCAGTTGTGCAAAGAGCATGACCTTCTAATGCCCATGGCCAGGGACCTGGTGTGATGGTCAGCTTTGGAGCAAGGCTCTTGCTTCTTGTCCTAACCAGGACGGAGAAGGGCAAGTGCTGCTCTGCAGGTGAAAAGGAAGCAGAAACTGGAGCATAAGTCAGGCTGTGGGGAGTCAGGAAGAGAGAGCCAGAAGTGGGCCTGGATGAGGGCAGGGCATGCAGGACTTCCACTCGGAGAAGCTTTCAGATGACCTGGTCAGGCAGTGGGCATCTCTACAAGAGACACTGAGAAAGAGCCTTTCAGGGCTCATTTCTGAGAGCTCCAATCTATCAACTTCTTGGGTGTCCCACAGGCTCTTCTGTTGCTTTGGCAGAGGACCAAGGCCACCCCTTGCCCCAAACTCATGCCTGTGCCAGCCTTACTAGAGGCTCTATGGCTGCGTGGTCTGCTTAAGGAAGCCTGTCCTGCTCATCCCTCCTCTACACACTGGAGAAAGCCCATCCTCTAGATGCTGACCTGGGAAAACAGGAAGTACTGATGAGAAAATGAATAGTGTGGCTATTCATCATGCTCTTAACTGAGTGCAATGCTTTAAAATATGTATTAAGTACTTATGATGTGGAGGGTACATTGGATTGTGAAAAATGCCTTCTGTGGCTTGGGTCCTGTCCCTTGAAACTTGATAATTTAATAAAGGACAGGGGCATATATATGCAAATAGCAGCAATGCATGGCTGAGTATGAGATGCATAATGAATATTAAAATAATTTAAAAGAGAGAAACAACTGTTCCAGCCACGGCTTCTTGGAGAGTGGCCTTTGTGTTAAGTTCTGAACGGCTTGTAGGACTCAGTCAGCTGGGGACAGAAAGGCAGGGGAGAGCGGGGATGACAAGCATGCTGGGAAAGAAGGAGTGGATCACTGGGAAGACCTTTGGCATCACAAAAATGGAATAGCAGTGAAGACTTGAGCAGCTTAAAATACATGAGGAAATCGCAAGCGTAGACTTCACAAGGTTGCAGCTTCTGATTCTTTCAACGAATAGCACAAAGCTGGGGCTTATACGTGGGGTTCTTTTTGACTTGATGGGCTTTTATTTTACTTTAGTTTTGCCTTTTGTAATATAGGTTCTTCCTTCACTGGGGACTCAGAGCCTTTCTGGCTCCCTTCTCCAGGGACCACAGTACAGGAAGTGAGCAGGAGATCCGGTGCATGTCGGGAGAGTAAAGTGGTTAATAGATGGAAATGGTACCAAAAGGCCAGTTTTACCTTTCCTATGATGATAAGACTTGAGAATCACTTAAGCAAGAAAAAGAAATATCAGGCCTCCTACCTCTGATCTCTGGAATTTGAGAAGCTAGTTCTTCTTTGGCTGAAGAGCGGGCATGGGGAATAAGTCAATTATATGATATGAACAACTAAAGTGAGAACAAAGAGACGAGGGTGAAAGTCCACTGAGCACATGGCTGATGGTGTATAAGAAATTTAAGCAAAATTCTCTGTGCCACGTTTGATCCAATCCTCCTCTTCCAAGTACATGAAGGTATTTAACATATACTCACCAAATGAAAAAGCAGTATTATTATTATTTTTTTTACCAGTGCTGGGGATTAAACCCAGGGCTTTGCGTGTGCTAGGCAAGCACTCTCCGACTAAGTCATATGGCCTTCTTATACTCTTTACAATTTTGAGAGAAGGCTTCATGAAGTTGCCCAGACTGGCCTTGAACTGCTCTGGATTCCGGGTCAGGTCATCCTGACTCAGCCTCCAAGGCTCAGCTCATAAAAAGATATTTTTAAATCAGATAACACTTGAAATATATAAGGGTCAAAACCTAAGTGTCCACTGATAAGGGTCTGATTAAATAAGGAACGACACATCTATACCGTGAAGTCCTATGTGGCTGTCAAAATAATGACATGAGTAAGTTAATGAACATTCTTCACAACACACAGTAAAGTCACAGAACAAACAGATAGCAGCTCTCACTTTCATGTAAAAAGTTAGGCTTCCATCCATACATGTACAGATATGTTATAAATAAAGGAAAATGTTGAGAAAGAGTTTTTGAAAGTCATTTGGTAAACTGAGTGTGGTGGTTCATGGCAACACTTGGAAGACTTGAGTTAGAAGGACCACCCTATCTGTCATGGTTTGATCCAGGTGTCCCCCACAAACAAATGAATGTGTTCTGATAGATCGATCCTCAGCTGATGGCAATTTGGGAATTAGAACCTCATTAGAGCTGTGTTGTTGGGGGTGGGCTTATGGGGGTTATAAGCCAGCTTCCCCTTGCCAGGGTTTGGCACACCTTCCTGCCACTGTTTGCAGTGCTGTGGCGGAGGCGATGTCCAGCCCTCTGCTCATGCCATTGTTTTCCCTGCCAGGATGGAGTCTCCCCTCGAGTCCGTAAGCCAAATAAACCCATTCCTCCACAAGCCACTTTTGTTTGGGTTCTTTCTGCGCAGCAACTAGAAAGCTGACCGCAACACTATCTTAACAAAAATAAAGTGTTTTAGTAACTAGAGGCTGAAATTAGAGAAGATGCACACTTTCTGTTCATTAATCATTATAAGTGATGGGATTTAAGGCAACTTTTACTTTCTTTCTGTTCTTCCATACATTTTTTTAAAAAAAGCCTTTTAGAAGATCATAAAAGGCTTTTGCTACTTGAAGGAGTGGGGGATCATTAAGTAAAGTGACGAATAATGACAGCTCTTCTTTGCCGAGTGCCAAACCTTTATAAACATGATCTCATCATTACTGTTCTTGAAGCTGATCCTATGATGAGCTCACTGTAGACAGGAAGAAGCTGGCTAAGCCAGGGGAACAGCCATGTTTTGCCTGCAGCCTGAAGGTTCCATGGCTCTTTCCTGGGCTTCAGGACAATCCCTGTGGAAGGGAACCATTCTGTGCTTGATCCGTAGGACTTTTATAAAGTAGGTTTTAAAAATCATGAGTCTGTGACATCGGGATTCACGGGAACAGCAGCTCCATAAGGTCAAAATAGCCTCTTGAGTCTCACCCTTCCTCAGTGCAGAACACCTTGCTTAATCCTACTTGATGTTTTGAGACAGGGGGCGGGGCTCACTATGTAGCCCAGGCTGGCCTTGTACTTTGTAGGTAGCCCAGGATGCCCTCCAACTGAACTTGCGATGCTCCAAAGTGCTTGGATTACACGTGTGTCACCACATCCATTGAAAAAAAAAACTAGTTTTAAAATAACTAATTGCTTTGTCACTGGTGCTTCCTAAAAAGCAAAATCTTTATTGCATGAATCACAGTGGAAGCATAAATGAGAGAGACAAGTTCAAGTTGGGTAAATGACTTGTTAATCCTTATCCCTTTCCTCTCTTCCACCCACCCATCTTTCTGTCTATCCATGAGTGTAGAAAAGGGAATCTGTTGGGATCTATGAGCAATATTAAATGGTCAGATAATTCTCAGGGAATATTTAGACTAGCTCTTTGTCACTGAGATGAGGATTCTGGGCTTGGTCAGTTGAATATTCACTGTCAGGAACCAAAGGGAGCCAACTTCCGTGACATCTTCTTGGGGAAATGAGCTTAAGAGGCTCTTTCTAGAACTCCTGGGACTGCTGGGGAGGAGGTGGTGCTCGAAAGCTTCGGCAAGGCAGAATTTCTCTGGAATGGGATTGTGTTAGCTCTCCATTACTGTAACAAAAATACCTGAGATTAAAAAAAGAAGGTGATGTTTATTTGGCTCATGGTTTCAGAGGTTTCGGTTCATGGTTGCTTGGCAGCATGGCCTGCAGTGTTGTGAAGAAGAACATCACGGCCGAGAGGCTGTGATAGCGCATAGCTTCTCATGTCATGGTGAGCAGAGACAGAGAGAGGGGCAGAAAGGGGCTGGCTTCCAATATCCTCTTTAAGGGCACATTCCCAATGACCTAACACCCTCCCATAGGCTGCAGCACCTCCCCAGCAGTGCCATGAGCTGGCTGGGGACAAGATCTTCAAACCATGAGACTCTGAGTGGACATTTAAATATATATGTTGGTTTCTCAAGGTAGGGTCTTGCTCTAACCCAGGCTGACCTGGCATTCACTATGTAGTCTCAGGGTGGCCTTAAACTCACGATGATCCTCCAACCTCAGCTTCCTGAGTGTTGGAATTAAAGGCATGTGCCACCCTTTTATTTAATATTTTAATATTATTTGTAGAGAGAGAGAGAAGAGAGAGAGAGAGAGAGAGAGACTGAATAGGCATGGCAGGGCTCTTGCCACAAACAAACTCCAGACACATGTGCCACTTTGTACACTGGCTATACATGGGGGTACTGGGGAACTGAACCCAGGCTGTCAGGCTTTGCAAGCAAGCACCTTCACTGCTGAGCCATCTCTCTAGCCCCTGGGAGAACATTTAAGATCCAAACCACAATAGGAATCATGTATGCTTTGGCATTTATTAGAGAGGGAACCCATGCTCTAGTAAGTCTGCAAAGAAACCTGGCTTTGTTCTACTAGAAGTTTCTGTCATTTGATCATGGTGTGATTGTGCAAGCATGGAAGACTGGCAAGGATGTGGGTCAGGAGCATGGTGGTGGCCCAGGGTGTCATAAGAACACTTCACTGACTTCTCCAGGCCTGTGCAAAGCTGAGGGCAAAGCTGGAAGAACAGATGCTTGAGAAGGGGGTCTTGTCTCTGGTATTTTCTTTCCCTTTGCTCTATTGAGTTGTGTTATAGACTCTGTGCTGGTAGGGAAAAGGTAAAATCTGACCCTGCTCCCAACATGATGACTTGTCATAGCCATGTATGCAATTTCACCTCGCTAGGCCTCTGCCTTCCTGGGTGCAGAACCACTGGCCAGCAGCTGGCAAAGTTGCTTTTATTGATTCTGGTTACATTTTTTGCTATAAGGTGAGGCCTGTACTTAGCCCCCACCTTATGTTCTCTGAATGCCTTAGCCTTCAGAAGCTGTAGGGAATGCTCCATTTCAAGAAAAGGGCAAATCAGAGATTCTCTGTGCAACCAGCAAGCAGATTCTCCCTGGACA
Organism: Zapus hudsonius; assembly: GCA_004024765.1. Lineage (NCBI taxonomy): Eukaryota > Metazoa > Chordata > Mammalia > Rodentia > Dipodidae > Zapus > Zapus hudsonius. The sequence goes on along the minus strand of PVHP010004199.1, from coordinate 20,377 downwards.
TATTTCCACAAGCTCTATCCTGTCCTGAGCTCCAGATCTCTCCTGGAGGAGATGCTCTCAAGCAGGGGTAACTTTTATCCTTAGGGGACATCTGTGGCGACTAGAGACATTAATGGTTGTTATAACCAGGGGGCATAATTCTACTGGACCCTGATGTGTGTGGGCCAGGAATGCTGCTAACCATTCCATAATATGTAGGACATCATGAAGAATTATTTCCCCAAATGTCAGGCAGTGTATGAGTGTATTCTCACAAGAATTACTTCCTCCCAAATGTGAGCCATTTAAAGGGTGAAGAGTGAAGAATGCTGAAGCGTGGATGGAGAAAATTTGATACATCATGCTTGAGCCTCGATATTGACAATGCCTTTTCTGAGACCCGAGTTGGGTTAGCATTATTATTGTGGTTTGAATGTGGAATGTGTTTGAACCCTCGTCATCCAGCAGGTGGCGCTGCCTGGGGAGGTTATGGACCCTTTGGGATGTGGGACATAGACAAGGGAGGTAAATCATGAGGGGTGGGTCTTGGAGGTTATACCAGCTACTGGTTCTGTCCAGTATTCTCTGTTTCCTGGTTGGCCACCACGTGAGAAATTTGTAATGGTTAATATTCATTGTCAACTTGACAGATCTTAGAAACACAGAGGAGACAAATCCCTGCAAATGTCTGTGAGGGAATTTTTAGATTAGGTAAAGAGAAGCGGGAAGACCCACCTGTACTCTGAGTGGCACCGTTCTAAGGGGCTGAGGTCCCACTCTGAGTCAAAAGGAAAAAAAAAAAAGAAAAAAAGCAAGGTTTGCGAATGAATTAAGGGCTCTCTGCATCAGACTTCAGATGCAATGTGGCCAGCTGCTTCGTGTTCCTGCCACCATGCCTTCACCATGGTGGACTGTGTCCCCTTGGTCTGTAAGCAGAAGTCAGTAGCTTCTTGTTAGGTGCTTGGGCACAATGATGAGGAAGGCGAGTAACACATATTCCCACCGCCAAGCTGCTACCAGATTCCAATGGGCTGAACTCTCTGAAACCCTGAGCCAAAATAAATCTTTCCTCCCTTAGGTTGTGACTGCCAGGCATTTGGTCATAGGGTCAAAACAAAGAGTAGAGTTAAGGATTCTATTGCTAATAGCAAAACGATAATTTACCCTCCAGCTTGTTCTTCTCATCAATCTTTCCCATCTCCAAAAAAGGCCTCAACTGACCAGTATCCAGAGACAGAAGCTGGGGTTAGCCTTCATTCTTCTGTCTCTCGGCCTGATCCCAGTACACATGGCTCCCTCATCTCACAGACTACAACTTGACTCCTCCGGCTGCCCAAGCACCAGCCTCCTGGCTGATTGTTCTCCTTCTTGCCTCCTTAAAAATTAGTTCTATAGAGCTGCCAAAATGATCTCTTAAAAACATTAATTTAATCACATTATGCCCCTGTATCAAACCCTCCCACTGCCCTTGGAATAGAATCTGAATTCCTTGACGTTCCTCTGAGTTCAGTTCCTCGAACGAGTCACATTTTTCCTTCCTTGAAGTGTTTGCACTTCTTGTTCTGTGTGCGCCTTGTCACAAGCTGGCTTCCTCTCGGCTTTCAGATCTGCTTTCTTTCCCTGGAGAAGCCAGACCTGATCTTTCTCAATAATAAGCACCACACATCCTTCTTTATTTCTGTCACTTTTACAGTGTGTAATCAACTAAACTAATTATTTTGTTTACTCACCTTCTATCCCCCTCTGCTAATCAAGGGCATGTGGCCCATGTCTCCTGTTCACTGTTACACTCCTAGCACCTAGCACAATGCCTCAGTAAGTGTTCCACACACATGAATGAGCTGATTCTTAAAATTATACAGGGTGTTGTAGTTGACAAACACTGTCAGCCAGGGGGAAGTAAAGGGAAGCTCTCTCCAGTGCCACTGATTGGGTGATTGTCATAAAAAGCCTGCTAATTTCAACACCCAAGAGAAGCCACACAAATCTGCATCCTGGGGTCAGCTGAGAGAAGAGGCAGCAGGTGTCTGGTCTGGGTCATTCTCAGTGACTACACGCACTTGGTAGACAGCAGGGCTGAGGGGAGACATGGTTCTGAAACCCAGACAGACCTTGGGGAGCAGTGCTTAGTGGCAATGTTCTCAGGACTCATGTGACTGGCTGACACATTCAGCCTCCAGGTACATGTCAGGGATCACAGATGCACAGGACTGTGCCCAGCCTCAAAGGGCAGAGGAAAAGGAGAGGTGAGGCAGAGGTGAGCTTCAAGCTCTCTCACTGTGCCTGTTTTTCTAACTTCCTTCTCTTTTTCTTATCTGCTTTCCCTTCTCCCATTCAGGTATGGCTTGGTCTAAACCTTTTTGTATTTCTAGAAGGTTCACTAGCTGCATCATTCTAAGTTCTCTAGGGTTTTTCATCAACACCAACACAATGTAAATGGTACCCATATCTGCACCTGGATTGAGAGTTACTTTAATATAGTTTCTTATTGTCTGGTGGTTCTTGCATTTTGATTTTTTGATTTTGCTGCTGCTGGTGTTTGAACGAGGGGCCTCACAAAAGTTAGAGAAGCACTCTGCCATAACCCCAGCCTCTTACTCTATTGGTGAAACTCCTGGCATTTGGTGTTTGCTTTGGGGAGGAACTGTCCCTCTTGGGGATAAGGAATTCCTCCACACCACATAGTGAGCTTGCTTGTCAGCATGGTTATTCACACACAAACCAACCAACCAAGAGCCTCCTCCCACCTTCTATTGATGCTCAGTTGCTGGACCAGCCTCTTCCTGCCTCCATTACCTCAGAGCCAGGTATCTAAGCCCTGGTGACAATCTCTATACCCCAGAGTCCACAGGCATGTCCACACAAGCCAATTCTAAACCTGCTTACTGTCTTTTCCCTTAGAAACCACCAGAAAAGCTCTATCCCATGTTTCCCTTGCTCCCTGTACTTTAAAGGTCTAGTCTTGGCATTTCTCCTTATGACCTACTATATGCTGGGCCTCTGTACTTCTATGAACCTATGGATATGCGACCTTCTTCCTTCATCATGAGTATTACTGTACTTATGTGTCTTAACACATGACTAAAACAACTGCATTTTTATGCTAAACAAGTTTTAAACAACTTATATCTATTACAAATAGGGTTATTTTAACAGACAATTAATTTTGGCAGATTCATCACATACTTTTGTATTTGCTAGTGGCTTCAGATGAACATTGAGCAGTCATTCATTCCTAAATACAACTATTAGGTAACCACCTATGAATTGATCAATAAAGCTCTATATTTAAACCAAAATCCCTCTATGTTGTAAGCACACATGTTACAGTCCATTAACTATAGTATTCCGTTCATCTTGAGCTGATTTAGAGACGCTCATTGATCTGTCCCTCTGCAGGCTCAGCCAGGGCCCAGTGTCAGCATCTGAGGGTCACACTGGTCTTCCTCACTTCCCCATCTGGTGGACGAATAGGAATTCTAGATATACCAAGAAAGGACAGATAGAAAAACTCACAATTCTTTCTCTCCTAGTTCACGATACAAAAACTTGTGTTTCTCAGCTAGACCCAAGGCTGTCATCATCACAAATCTGATTCAGGGAGACTGAACTGGTGCCTGGATGAGAAGCTTCCAGGTAGCAGAAAAGTTCTTCCTGACTATGTCTGGCCAAAGACCTCGAACAGTAGGCAGTTCTTGCTTCCTTTTTCTGTCCAAGCCTCACTGCACTGGGCTCTGCTATCCTTCTTGTAGAAAATGTCCACACACTTCTCCATTGCTATTTGTTCACCTCCACAATAACTCAGACAGATGGCTTCATCCTTTCCTCACAGGTCCCATTTTCTGGTCTTTAATCATGTTTGTTGCTTAATATCGGCCAGTCTACTGGGCAGCTATTTGTCTGAGAGCTCTACAGCAAGGCTGTCTAGGCTCCCTCTTGAATGCATTCGGATTCTGGCATTTGATGAGCAATCGCTCCTATCAGTGGGCACGTTATTAAACAGCTGGGATTCTGCAGCCATTTCCGGAACTTGTCCAGAAGACAGGGAAGCAATTTCAGAGACAAGAGGCAATTGTTTCCAAGACTCCATCCCAATGCTGGGATGCTCTGTGGCTGAACGCAGAAAATGATGGAGGGAGGGCGCTGGGCTATGCTTCACAAACAAACCCCCCACACTTCCCATTGTTTCCCACTGAGTCACCAGCCTGCCTGAACAGGTGTGGACCAAACCCATCTCTCTTCCACCTGCAGATACTGATCAGCATGCTAGAGGTAGCCGGCAGGCTGATGATTGGAAGAAATAAGGATTATCTCATGTATCAAGTACATATTGGGCATGTACAATAAGGCTAGCAGTGCTCATATGGTGGGGAGTCTAAAGATATGTAAGAGCTCTGTACTGCCTACCTGCTCCGTAGACAGGATGGCCAGCTGGTCAGCAGATTCATGTGAGTAATTCCTTAGCACCCAGCAAAGATTTTGAGAAGCCCTATAAAGCAGGGGTATATGACTGATCTGCAGGAGACGGTGCGGAGGAATGTGAGATAACTTCAGTGTAAGAGAATGGGGTAAGCTTCACGAGAAGATGACACATTTTAAAATTAGTCTTGGATTCACAATGCTTTAATATCATGATTATTTTTAATCCTCACAACGACATAATGGCAGGGCAGAATTATGTTTCTTTGCCAAGTAGGATATAGTGGCTCAGAGAGGTCATGTTAGTACAACAAGAACCTGCCTAAGTCTAGGAGCAGTGTGGGGCCATCTTGCTCTCAGGGACACTGTGGCTTTGGCTGCTTTCCCAAGTGGATACATATCAGGGCAGGGGCACAAAGGTGGTGTTGTATATGATATCAGAGAGTGTGGCCCAATATGCAAGTTTGAAAGGGGCCTTTATCTTGGCCCTCGTGGTTGTCTGCATCACAGTTCTGTGTTTTCTGGGAAATCGATCCTTCCTGCTGCCCAGTCTCATCCAGCCTCATTAGATAGACCACACAGGTGACCTCAGAATAACTGCTTCTCTCTGGGTGTTTGATTCCATTGGATTCAGTGTTGAGTGCTCACTGATGTTCAACTTTCTTTATTCTCTGACCACAAATCCAGATGACTAAAGAGAGGGGGTTATCAAAAAAAAAAAAAAAAAGGGAGAGAAGTGGGCTGTTTCTACCAGTGCCTAGTGACTTGCCTTACAAACATATTTCATTCTCATCACTACACAGACAGACGAGAAGCAATGAATAGGAAACTAAGAAAATGCTGCTAAGACTTAGCATGTCAAAAAGTAAAACACAGGAAGTGGGTGATGTTCTCAGCACATGTAACGTGCTCAATAAACAATTGTTTGTTTTGTCAATGATGTCATATTTGTCAGACATTCCTACCTTATCTAACTTCAGAGAAGACAATGGCTTTGTATAAACATTTATCCCAGGAAATTCATGAAAGCCTTTATTCTGAATGAGAGAGGTTTTCCCCTGTCTTATGCCTGTGGTTTGTGTGAGTCTAGGCTGTAAAGGCTCCTTAAGAAAACTGAGGACTAAAGGGATCAACAGTGAAGGAGAAATTCGGAGTGAAGAGATAAATGGCAGTCGGGGGAGGGAAGAGACAGGAGCCACCTCTTTATGAGGGATCAAGGGCTGAATTCCTTAGAAAGACTGCATGGAGGGAGGGAAGCAGACAGGGTCCTATGGAGCTTTTTGGGTGTCATGAATATTCAGTTGGTCACCATGAATATTCAATCAGGCCCAGATTTACAGATAGGCTTTTGAGAAAGCTGGAACTGACAAGGGCATCTGACTTCTTTTCAGAATCTCCCAATATCAAGGGAACATATGCCACTGCATAGATGTGGACCGGAGCTTAGGTGGAGGCAAAGATCTAGAAGCTTCCACGAAGAGAAATAAGTGAATGACAACCAGTGGAAAGCAAGAAACAGAAAGTCTGAGATGCATCCAGGCCACTCAATGGGGCCATGGGTCTTGCGATTTGCATTTTGCATTTGAGCACGCCTTTCTCTGCTTGGCCAGTTCTCATGAGATAATCGATCTATAGCCCTAAGTAGGATGCTACAGACAGGCAGAAAGGACTCCTGCTCTTCATCATGTGTGGAGGGACATGCTAGGCTGAGCAAAGGCCGAGTGCTCAGGGCCCTTCACACCACCAACAGTACAGTTGCAATGTCATTTCTCTGCTCTGGATTGAGGACAGGGCACTGAAGCTCCACTCAGAGTATGGGAAACACAAGTGCCTCATCCATACGCATGGTAACGGAAGGTACCAGTCCATCTCAGTATCCATTTTCAGAATCCAGGCTGGAACCAAGCTCTGTTCGCCATAGCAACACAGCAAATTCTAATCCCAGTCTGTGATAAAGGCTGTTGTCCTAGTCAGTCACATAACCTCCGAACCAGACAGTTATTGGAAGAAAAGGTTTTATTGAAGCTACAGATCCAGGGGAAGTTCCATAATGGTGAAAAAGACTGGGCCCCTTTCACAGGTCCAAGCAGAGAAGTACATCACCAACACCATACACACACCAACAAAACAGGCAGAGGAAGAGAGAGATTTTTTTCTCCTTTATATAGCCTTAGGACAGGGTCTTGCAACTCTTTCCCAGACTTGTTGACTCTCTAAGTCTCTGGAATTTTCTTCCTGTACAGCCCTTACAGGAAAGGATATTTTGTTTCTAGCTCCCCTGAGCCTTCTTGCATCCTGCCCCCAACTCCTCAGAGGGCTGTTTTCCTGTAAACAACCTCAGAGACTCACCCAAGATTACTAAAAAAGGCAAGTTGACAACAAAACCTAACCATCACAGCTGTTCGTGGAGCCAGAGTGAGTAAGAGTGAATAGGAGGTAGGAAGACTTCACTGGGTGCCCATAGGCCCAGTGAGCAAAAAGGGAATTACCCTGGGAATGGAGCCATCCATCTGAATGGCCAGTGTGAAAAGAAACTATCTCCTCAGGAATCCACAGAGCTATATGTGTATCTCCCTCCCCACCCCATTACATTAACACTGCATTTGGTAAAAGCCTCCTGCATGTACAGTGGCACCTGGTTGACTCACCTGGTAAAGAACATTATTGGAAAAGGAAGTGATGAGTCTTAATTCACAAAGGGCTGTTTTGTTTTAAGCATGGAAATTTAATTGTTAGCTTTGGAATTAGTGATTGGAAGAGGCTGGGCACAGAGGTGATGCCAGACAGCTGCCTTTAGACATTATGGACTTCTAGGTTTTTAGCTCTTTTGTTAAAACTCACTCCTTTATACTCAGTAGAAGAAAACAGGTTCTTTTTAGCAGAGAGGTGATGTGAAGGATATCCTAAAATGATGTTTATCGCTCTGAGTGCAAGAAGCCTCTTAAGAGATTTTTGGATGCATAGAAGGGTGAGTAAGTGGTGCGTGTGTTGCAGGTGATCAGCAGTGGGGTGGTGTGCTGCTGTGTGAAATGCCCTTCTAAGGCTGAGTGCAAGCTGCTGCTGCACGCATGGAATGGTGGCTCCCTGGGTGGTCTTGGAACAAACTTCCAAAGCCCTCCCCTTTCATGAGGAATGTCATTTGGGTATGGTGCTTGCATCTGTGCCTGCACTTCTGTCCATAGACATGCAACAAATATTTGTCAAGGGAAAGAAGAGATGTATTCTCCTAAGAAGGTTGAAAACTCCCTTTCTGTTTCATTGATCAGATACCATTTGTCTGTGTGTGTATATGTGTGTTGGTGTATGATATGTGAGGGATGGCATGCATGTGGTGGTCAGAAGAGAACCTGGGGTGTTTCTCTTCCCCTTCTGCCTATTGGAGATAGTCTCTTATTGCTGCTGCTGCTGCTGCTTCAAGCTTTCAGATTCTCCTGGCTCCACCTTTCACTGATAGAGGCACACTGGGATTACAGATGAATGCACCAGTTTTCATCCTGATTTAGTTGGGACCTGAGGAATACTGAACTTGGGTCAGCAGGCGTGCAAATGAGTACCTTTAGTTGCTGAGCCATCTCCCTAGCCCTACAATTAGCTTTTTTCCATGGGTGCTGAGGATCTGAATTCTGGTTCTCATGTTCGCATGGCAAGAAACGTTATCAACTGACTTATCCTCCCCCCTCAACTTTAAAATATTTTTAAATGGAAAGCAGAAGGCAGAAAAACATTGAGTGGATGGTTATAAACTTTTTTGAGCTGTATAAGAAAGTGGAAAAACCAAGATTGGTAGAATAGTGGAAAGATAAAGAAGCTATATTGGAATTCTAGAGTGTCTAGTTTGAAGGCTTGGCTATGCTTACAGCAGGTACAGGTATACAGTGAGAGTGACTCTCTTCAAGTCAATGTGACAAAGAGGATGAAGTGTGAAGGAGGGCTTCAGACCATGAGATCCCAGTCTCCACAGATGTGCTGAGGTGGTACCCTGCCTCTCTTCCAGCCAGTGCCTGCTCTGTGCCCAGCATCATCATTGGATCAGCCTGCAAAGCTACCTCTGCCCCCTATTCTGGTCATCTCTGATATCTCTCTGTGCTTCTCACCATGTTTAGGGGCCACTTTTAGCATTCCTGTCTTCAGTATCATCCAAAATCATGACCAGAAATAAACGAGTCATTGTAAGAGTCATTGTAAGAAGGACGGGCAGGAAACAAATGGCGATGCTCTAAGTCCAGGGGAAAAGAGAGAAATGTTTTCAAGGACCTGGATCCAGACTGAAGGGAGGAAAAAGAGAAGAAGAAAAGGAAGGAGGAAGAGGAATATAAATGCAAGAGGAAAAGGAAGATGGAAGAAGAAGAAAAGAAGGGGGATGAGCATGAGGAGAAACAGGAAAAATAAAGGGAGCGGAGGAGAATGAGGAAGAGAAGAGGAGGAGAAGGCAAGATGCTGGCTCCATGGGTTTGTTTAAATTTCCACTTTCTGGTCAAAATCTCAGGCCTCTAGAGTGCTCACCCAACTTACCTGAAGGCTAGCTCTCTGCAAGCAAAACACTAGACACAAACTTCACCCGGCCCCATCTTCACAACAGGAGAAGGGTATATATTTATGGACACTGTATTTATGGAACAAATGACTGGTAAGGAAGATGCTAAAATGTGAGTAGTGATTGTCTTTAAGTGGTTAAATTGTGGGTGTCTCAGAGTGGGGAGAGAATCTTGATCAAAAGAAAGCCACTGAGGACCCTGGTGTACGTATTCCACCCAGAAATAGGAGCAGTAGTAGTCACTAGGTGGTCAGGAGACTCTTGTTCTTCATGTTCCTTCTCTGACTTGCTCCTGCATCACAGCATCTTGCTTTTTCCCTTGGAGATTCTGTAATTTGTGGGGAGGTATTATCTCCATGTGAGATATGTCTCTAGAAATTCTATGAGACTAGGTGTGTCTACTACCCTCTGAGACATAATAGTTATTCAACAAACATTTGTTCTCTAAATAGAAAAAAAAAGTGTTGCACTCAGAACCTCCAACAGAAATATAACACAAACCACATATGCAATTCTCAATAATTTTAAGCGGCAAATAAAAGCCGGTAAAATTTGATTTGATTTAATAACACATATTGATTAATCACATAGCTCCAAAGCACTAAGATTTCAGTCTGCAATCAATACAAAATGACGGATGGGATTTTTCATCCCTTTTATGTTTAGATTCATCAATTCTTCCAAATCATAAGCAGTTTTGATGAATCACATCTGAAGTGCTCAAAAGCCATGTGAGAGAGTGCATGTGGCCACACACACACACACACACACACACACACACACACACACACACACCTGCAGGCAGGCAACACCTGTGATGACTGCACTTAAAGCTAGGCGACTTCAAGTTCAAAGCCAGCCTGGTAACATAGTGAAGCCACCATTAAAAAAAAGAAATGCATTATGTGGTGACATAATACGTAGCATCCATCTAGCCCAAGGCATGACACTTGCTCACTTCCTAATACTTTTTTTAAATATATATTTATTATTATGAGTTACATTATTTAGTGGGCAAACCATGAGTTGTTATCCCAAATTCCCCAATTGCCCCCCTCCCCATCCCTGATCAGTTGGATATCCTCCTCCGTGGGCTGTCTGTATTAGTCCTTGTGGCAAGGGATCCTGGATATCCTAGTACTCAGCCCGGTTCTCCTGGCCCAAGTGTGTTGTTACTGAGGGGTGCCATGCCTCTGGATAGTCTCCCCCACCACGGCTCGGCAAAGATGCAACAAGAAAAGAAAACTATAGACCCATATCTCTGATGAACATAGATGCAAAAATCCTGAACAAAGTCCTAGCAAACCGGATACAATGCTACATCAAAAATATTATCCACCCTGACCAAGTTGGCTTTATCCTAATACTTTTTTGAATGGCGGCCTGAGGAGGGACCCATGGGATGGCCTCCTATTCATTTATGCTCACAAGATCCACCATTTCTTCAGTTTCTTTTTTAGCCTCAGTCAAATGCTCCAGGCCATTCTCTCTAGTCTTACCTTCCCCAAGTTTCCTAAATGTCTTTTTAATTGCAGTGTTCCGAGAACCTTTAAGACTCAGGGGCTTTATGTGATACTGAAGAATATAACCTGGGCCATCAGACTGTACAAGCAAGTACCTTGAACGGCTGCTGAGCCATTTCCTCAGCCCTAGACTCAGTTTTGATCATATGAAAATCATCTCTCAAGCACACTTGTTTCCAAACAGGCCATGAACTTTTCCCCACACCGCGCTGGATCCATTGACCTCTATATTCTACTGCCTAGGTAAAACCTCTATGTTTATATTTTATACTTGTCACTTTCTCACTTTTATTTTGATCTATTCCCCATGTTTTACTACATTAACTTAAGACTGCATGATTATTACAATAGTCTGTTAGCTCACCCTTGACTTCAGACTTGTCTCACCTGGGGGTGGCAAGCTGTGTGAGACTCAGCTTTCATAGTCCTCATTCTGCCCAAAACTGTGTGTCTTTCAGGAACTAGGTGGCTCATTCATGGGCTGTCTTGTCACTGTCCCTCCTCTGATTGTGGATCTGATCACCTCACACAGAGTGGGCTCATCTTGCTGCTCTGGGCTGACCACATGCTTATTTCAGCCAACACAGTGGATCATGGGATATAGAGGTAAGTGTTCTCTCTGTGTGCCTGTGGATTGCTTTGTGCAGCAAGATGTTGGCACTTCAGAGTAGCAATGATTAGACAGATGGTTTACAACTAACTTGTTCCAATGGAAGACAGAAGTGCAGGGGGAATTTCAACACTCAAAGCTACTGACAGAGCTAGAATGTCCCTATGTGACCAAATCACTATGTGATCCCAACACAAACACCCTGGAATCAAGATGCTTTGCACTTGAGTGGCTCAAGACACTGAGAAAGCACAGGCACCATATCACCTTGCACCTGAGATGTCTGGACTCCTTCAGGGCATGACCTCCTGCTCTTGGAGTGTGGTGTCCCTACCCCATATTAAGACTGTTCCTCTCAATAAACAGCAGGCCTTGTGAGCCGTTTTGGCAATAAAGTACAGAAGGTGACTGGCATAATTAATGCAGGCTCAGATACATACAATGCCCAGCCTGCCTCTGCCACTCACAACCCCACACCACATATGTAAAGAGGCCTTAAGCCTAATTCTTCTAAAAAGTGTCAATCATTGGCTTTCTGCCTTAATGATGGTCACAGAGCTTGGCCTGAGGGGGCTTTGGATCTGGGTTGAGTTTATTCTTATTTGTAGATGTCAATGTTGAATGGAAAGTCCAGTTCCAATCTGGCCACTTATTAGCTCTATACAATTTGGGAAGATTACTTAACCATCCCAAGTCTCAGTTTCCAAATAACAGGGATGCTAAAGTCTACTTTAAGGGTTGCTGTGTTCTCTGAACAGAAGCAGACCATATATCTGAGCTCTGTATTTCCATTCCTATATTTCCTTTCTCTTTCTAAACTTTATCATTTATTTACACATTACTCTTGCAAAGCAATATACCACAAGGGACACAGACACTCCAATCAACGTTCAGGAAAATAATCGGAAAGCCAAAGGCACAATTAGTGTTGAGCAAACCTCCATGGACACACACACACACACACACACACACACACACACACACACACACACATATACAAGCAAGGCTGGCTTGAGACAATTTATGAATTACACATCTTTCTGTCTTTATCTTTCATGGTATTATTTGGCCTACCTCAGAGAACTAATGAAAAATAAATAAAATAATGCAGGAAAGGTTCTCAAAATTCAGGTGCTCCTTAGACGAGCTCTCTCTGCAGCTTGGAAAATTCTAAACAGGGCAGTGATATTTCTATCTTGCTCCCTAACACCCAAGGCTATATTAGAAAGTCAGTGGGAATAAACTCCGTGAAGGGGCTGCCTTCCCATGCCTCTTGCCCCTCGTCCCCACACATTGCTCAGTTTAGTGAGATAATCCTTCCCCTAGCTGACCAGCCTTTCCTTTCACACCATGCCCTTCCTCATATATACTGGGTAGACTCATCAGTAGCAAAATATTCCATCTACCAAACTTCTTGGATTATATGGGAAGAGAATGGAAGAAAAAGGCGGTGACAGAGCTGGTGGGAAGCTTTAACTATGCAGTTCTCCTGTAGACTATCAGCAGGGGGATGATATTATGGAGAAATATGAAATGCCTGCCTCTGCCATGAAAAGGTTTAGCTGGAGAAAAAAAGAAAAGCTGCTGAGGCTGGGGTGGGGTGAGCTGTTAATGAAGCTGGCATTAAGAGATTTGTGTTAACCTGAGGGTGGTGGCTTCATTCCCAGATTCCATTCAGGCTGTTCCGGAAACGGTGGGGTAACTTCTGGGAGGTCAGCAGCAGTTAGGTTAAAATACTCAACTGCTCATTATCCCCACAGATTGCATCACTTTCTCTGGAGTATTCTGGGAGTCAGAGAATAAGCCCATGTTGGGTACATTATTCCAGTCCTACATTTCATGGGATGCTGTCTTCAGCTCAGAGCCTTGCCCTTCCTTCCTCAAGTCTTTTTTCTTCTATTCTTGATTCCTTTTTCTAAAAGCTGTGACTGTGGAAGGTTAGTCTGGTTATGAATGTTACCTCAACACCATTTCCTGTACTCAGATGTGTACTAGTTGCTGCACACATGCCGGTGGCTTTATTTACATCCACAGAAAATCTGTTGTTCCCGAGGAAAACCAGTGGCCTTCTGCTCTGGAAGAAACAATATGGTGCTTGATTGGAGGGAAGATAGATACCGAAGGGGCTGGGAGAGTTTACATGGGAGCAAGACCACTGAGAGACGATTTCAGGTAGGCAAAAAAGTTACAGAATGGGATATATGGTCTTTTGGGAGTAGTTGGACTAAAAGAACATTCTAGAAGCTGTATTTTACTGGCACCTCCCACAAATGTGAGAGATGAACACACTCATAGGACTCTTTTTTTCAGAACAGGAACAGAAACTGAAAAGTTACTTCCAAGATCAAAAAAGCAAAAATAAGATGAAAAATTTTATGGGATCCACACCATGAGAAGAGGGCAGGTAAGGCTGGATTGAGGTAACAGATGGAGAACAGGGGCTCGTACTCCAGGTGGATGCTAGACAAACCATCTCTACCTCCACATTCTGGATACAGGAAGATTTGATCTTTTCCTGTCTGCAGCAATTTCCTTCGCTCATTCTTTTATCTAAGAGTGCTTTGCTGGCAGCTGTATTTCTGAAGTACTGAGAAGCTGGATCAAAGTGCTATGTTGGAAAGGTCAGACATATAGTAATTAGCACAAGAAGGTTGAATAGGGGCAACCATCATCTCATGGACAGGTGTGTGTTGCTTAAATTCTGAGAAATGTGCAGTTCTGAGAAGACACCATAGCACACCTAGATGGTGCAGACCAACCAAACAGCAGCCCGATGCAATCCAGACCCACAGTAAACACAGATGGAGGAGGCTGTGTAATGCTCTATAAGCTTTCACAGCAAGTTCTTTTTATAAATAGGAGCACGTTCTAAAATAGCAATTGTAGTATAGTAAATCCGTATGTGTTGTTGGATGGATGTTTTTCTAGTTCCCAGAAGAATGTCATTGGAACTTTAGAGGGAATCACACTGAATCTGTAGATTACTTTTGGAAATAATGGCCATGTTCACAATATTGATTCTGCTCAAATCCAAACATAGACGTTCTCCCCCAATATCTGGTATCTTCTTTTATTTCTCTTTTCAATGTCTTGTCATTTTCTTTGATCGCATGTACATTTATGTGACAATCACTACAATAGTCAAGCTACAAATCGTTCCATCGAGGACACTGATTTCATCCGTGTTCTCTCTACGTGTTCTATTCTTCCTGGTTTGGACAATTCCAGCACATCTGTCAAGACTCAGCCCATCTCTTGGTTTAAAAAAGAGAAAAAGGAATGCTCTGGGTCACTTCTTTACCTGTGTGGACTTTCCTCTGCCCACCCCCTGGAGAAGACTCCTTGTTTAAGTACTGTCTTTACTGCCCCTAGCCTATGAGTTTCCTGTGGCCAAAGACAATGTCTTAGATCTCTGCATCAATGGGACTCAGCATGGTGCCTGACACAAAGTAGAGGATCAATCACTTTTTGTTGAATTTGATCAGATTTTATAAAGGATAAATATCCCATCTCCTAGGGCAAAACCATGCACAAGAAAGCTCTCCTATAATTAGCATTTGATATATTTGATTAACACAAGGACACTTAAAATGCTAAGCCACATTAATATTTAACTAATGTGAGCTAATTTGCAAAGATGTATTTGTGAATTTGCATACAGCAACTCTGCATTCAATCTTTCCTCCTCCTTAATGAAAGGCTGCTTTGAATGGAAGCATTTTTTTCTTCTTCACCAATTTCATATGTGGAAATCCTTACTCCTAAGGCAATGATATTTGGAGGTAGGACCTTTGGGAATCTAGTTAGTTCATGAGGGCTGAACCCTTACAAATGAGATTGGAACCCTATGAAAGGTTCCCAGAGAGCTCCTGTCTCATTCTGCCATGCCAGGATGCTGGAGGAAGGTAGTACTCTACAGTCAAGAGGAGATCTTTCATCAGGATGCAACTATGCTGGCCCCATCATATCATGAGAAATGTGTTTCTGTTGTTTATAAGCATCCACTGTAGTTCATGGTACTTCATTTATAGTAGCCTAAACATACTCAGGTGCATGCTCATCTTCCTGAAAACCGCCTCTGGGTTTTACTTTCATGTCGTGAACATGATATGAATAGCTTTACTCACAAGAGCATTTTAAAAGTTGTATTAGGGGTTGGAGTTGAGGAGATGTTTCAGTTGATAAAATGCTTCTTGCTATGTTTCATGTTGTTATTACCTTCATGTCACTGGGACAAAACATCTGACAAAAAGTTGCTGATGGAAGGAATTTTTTTTTTCTTTTTTGCTTACAGTCTCAAGGGGAAGCCTCATGATTGCAGGGGAAAAGCATGGCATCAGCAGAGGCTGGACATCACTTCTGCCACAGCAGATGGAAAATAGCAGCAAGAAAGTGAACCAAGTTCTGGCAATGGAGAGCTGGCTATAGCACCCTAAATCCTAATCTCCCAAACAGACCTCTTACAGCACCCAAGTTGCCATCACCTAGGGACCAAGCACCTAAACAAGATTTTGTGGGGAACATCTGACTCAAAACACAATACTCTGAATTCCCAGAGCCCCATGCAAAAACAAGATGCCTTAGCAAGAATCTATAAACACACACATACACAATACATATATGCATTCATGTATATATCATGTATATATGTGTGTCTTGTCCCTTTGGTATCTATCTATCTATCTATCTATCTATCTATCTATCTATCTATCTATCTATCTATCTATCTGTCATCTATCTATCATCTATCTAGCTAGCTAGCTCTATCTATTTATATTATCTATCTATCTACCTATCATCTATCAATCATCAATGTATCATCAATCTATGTATCTATCATCTATCTATCTATCTATCTATCTAATCTATTTTCTAAAGAGTGAAACAAAAAAGGAGGAAAGGTAGATTAGATAAAGAAACAGAGGGAATTCGCATATATTGAAATATAATTAAATACTTTTTTATAACTAATAAACACTAATGATATCTGAAACAAAGAAAAGCCCCTTCTTTCTCCTTTATTTTTTGGATATAAGGCATGTGGGGTTGCCTGTTTGAGAAACAAATCCATCCCAAATCTCTGCTTTCAGCATAAAAACTTCTCCCTTGGTGACTTTTGGATGGGGGTCAGATATTTTATTATTATTATTATCATCCTTGTGTTGTGTGGATCAGAACATCTGAATCCACAAAGCACATCCATCCTGACCTCAGTGAGAGAGCTACAGTGATTTCATTTGGGGCTGCTCTGGGGGACCACTCACCTCATTAAGATTTTTTTCATAACCTTACCAAAGACATTTTACATGTACTGTGTAATCTGAGTAGAAATCCTTCACAGCTATTTGCATAAAGCATGGAACAAACAGGCAAGAACCCATTTTGTTCTTCCCTTCTTAATCTTGATGGATGTTCCTGCTCCTCTGACTTTATTTCATGCCTGTCATTCCTGATAGGAATACTTTGAATCTTATACAAAAAGTTCATCTCTCTGCCCAGCTCTGACTAGGGACTTGGAGAGCAGGTTCATATACATTAAGGCATTCAGAATTTATTTTGCAAATATTTGTTGATCCTTAAGTCCTGCGGTGATTTTGCTGTGTGCTAGGGATAAAGGAAATACTGGCATTATTGCCATGTTTGGGGGGACATAGTGCTGTCTACTTCTGAGATGGGGATACAGAGGCAAGGATGTTAGGGGGTCCAGGCAAAACCGGAGCACATGCTCTGTGTATCAAGATGTGCGGTCTTTGTTGCTCAGACAGCTGCAAGAGAAAAGAAAGTCTTCAAATCCCAGTGGTTGTCCTTCAAGACTCCTGAAAGCAAGGTTCCAAGTCTGGGTCAAGTGTGTGTCAAAACTGTCAAGTGCAACCTCCAATCAAACGCTCAAGACTGTGCAGGCAAGAGTGAGCACTGACCTCAGTGTAGCTCTGGCCCTTCCACTGCACCTCAACTTGGATCAAGTTCTGGGCTTTCTATTTCTGCTAACAAAGGCCGATGGACGGGGATGAACTTCCCCCTCTTCCCTTCATTGCCATAGCTGCCCTTGGGTGTGCCCAGGACCTGGCAACCTCCTGTCTTCAGGCTCTCTCCCATCATCTTCTCAGGTAATAAGATCTTTGCCTATAAAAGGTTACTGTCTAAATGCAAACTTTGATCCTTGAATCTATTTGCATAGGTTTTCTTGGCCAATAGTACTGTGTGCTGTGTGCCACTGGACAAAACGTGTCATGCGTCACTTCGTTTAATCCTTGTAACAGCCCTCTGAGGAAGGTGCATGGTTAGCCTCCTTTTCAAGTGAAACTCCAGGTTTGCAGAAGTGAAGCTCTTTGTTAAAAGTCACATAGCTAATGAAGGCTGAGAACTGCTTGAGATAACACAATATTTTCCTACAAGTTTTCAAAATTAGGGCTTGGATAGAATGAAAAGAAGGACAGATAGGGAAGAGGGTGGCAAATTAGAGAGAAAATGGCCAGTAACTTGGGAGGCTCTTTTAGTGAGCACAGCTGATGGAATCATGTTCATACTGGTCTCAAGATGAAACTTGTTGGTAGCAAGACCTTGAGTCTTGATAGGAGGAAGAGGGGATCCGCACAAAGGAAAGAGGCCACATTGACCATTTTCCTACTTCTTGGCTCCGTCCAGTCTACCTTGGAGCAGGTTCTCTGGATACTGTACTTGTCAAGGGCAAAAGGTCTCCCATTTCTCTCGACATCACTTGCAGTGGCTCGTGCTGCTAGGCTCCCTTGGAAGTTTGTACTAAGTGCCTCCCTAGAGCTATGTTAGTGCTCTTCCTCATGGCACCAGGCACAGGTCATGGGTCATCCTGTTAGTGTGGAAGAGTGTCAGAGGAAGAGATTTCCATTAACTGAAGGCAAAGTTGTCTAATACCATCCAATTCATGGTGGGTCTGAATACATCTTGGGCTCAATTTTTAAAAATATTTATTTATTTCTAAGGAGAGGAGAGAAGGGAGAATATGGGTGTGCCAAGACTTTTGCCACTGTAAATGAACTCCAAGTGCATGTGCCACTTTGAGCATCTGGCTTTATATGGGTACAGGGGTATCAAACCTGGGTTGTTAGGCTTTACAGGCAACCACCTTAACCACTTAGCCATCTCTCCAACCTACAGCTGTCTCATTCTTCTCATTCTCTATCATGTATATACTCAAAGCTAAGAACACTTGGGAGTCCCCAGGACAACAGCAGAGTGGAAAGTAACTTTATTCTTCCTGTACTCATCCTGGGTGCTCAAACCAGAAATGACTCTTAAAGTGCTGAATTCTACCCTCAGCTTCTCAACTAAAGCTGTGCTCCAGGATGCCCGTGGTTGAGCATTTGAGACCTCCAAGCTGGGGCTGCAGCAAAGATCTTTCACCTATGGCAGCACAGGTGTGTCCTCACCTTCCTGAGGCTAAGGCCTCAGCTATATCATGTTCCTCATGGGTCTCCATGGCCCCATTCTTAAGAATGTCCAATACCTTTTTGAAGTAAAATTATATCACTTCTCTCCTTACAGTCTTTACAAATCTCCCATGGGACACTGTGAAATCTTTTTGTGTGGTCTCTGGCATTTGTTTGTCAAGGATGGCTGTTTCAGGGAAGTCAGTCTGGTTTCTCCACAGCAGAGCATCTGAAATGGGTCTGAGGGAAGAAGTCTCATTGTTCCATAGAAAAGGGAAGCTGACAGAGAGGACCTTTTCTCTTCTTCAATCTCTCCTCTGTTTGCATTACTGTCCTTTACTTTAACAAGATTTCATTTTCTTTTCTCTCTTTCCACTTGGTGCGCCAGCTTTCCATCTTACCTCACCTCTTCCTTCTCTCATGCTTCCCAGTGAAGTCATGAGAAGAGGATGGCTGGGAGCATCTGGAACAGCAGGCAGCTAACCAAAGTGCTCCACTGATTCACTAAGTTAGATGCTGGGAGCAGGTCAGCGATGGAAGCATCAGCAGCAGAGGTACAGGATACAACACCCTCTGTTCTTTAGCTGGCTGTTACTTTATTTCAACACTTACTCTACAAGAACCTCAATCCTATTTGAAATGTTAATGTGTGACTGGATACCTAGAGAAAGTATGGGTTGTCCAAATTCACACAGAGGTAAGTGATACAGCAAGACCGTAGTGGTTTCAATTGGATGTCCTTCATAAAATCACATGGTCTAAATTCTTGATGCCAGCTGATAGTAATTTGGAAGCTGGAGCTTTGCTGAGGAAGCTTGTTGTGGGGGTGGGCCCTGATGGTTTATTAGCCCTAGCTTGCCAGGGTTAGTGTGACTCACTCTCCTGCCGCTGTCTGCCACCAACAGTGGTAGAGATGATGTCCAGCCTCTGATCATGCCATTATTTTCCCTGCCATCGTGGCTTTTCCTTTTTCAGCCTGTAAGCCAAAATAAACCCTATCCTTTCACAAGCTGCTTTTGGTCAGGTACTTTCTGCCAGCAACAAAGACCTAGCCCAACAGATACTTAGATCTAAACAAAAAGTCCAAATTCTTCCCCATCCTAGCCTGCTTCTGCATTCATTCAGGGAGTGAACCTGGACCCTATAGGAATGCACAGAGGCATAAAGGGAAGGGTGAAATCAGGAATCAATAGAGGAATAGCTTGCTTTCTTGCTGCAAATTGGATTTTTCACTATCCTCCTTCCATAAACTTTTGTTCTAAAAGACATTCATTAAATCCCTAGATATCAGTAGCTGTTCATTACAGTTACTGCAAATTCAGAAGTCTAAGCATTTGCTTCTAGTTCTCAGCAGTCTTCCATGTCTATACTCTTCACCTTTCCTACAACCACTAAGGAGTGAATCTCTGTAAGGCACATGGATTTGGTGAGAATATAATTCAGTTGATAATTACTGCATTCTCACCAAGTCTGCATGTAGCGTCCCTAACCCCCATCATAAATGTATGTGAGGTGTCTTTAAATTTTTAAAGAAGTAATTAAGGTTAAACGAAGCCATAAATTCATATTCTCTCTCCACACATGCACACACGTGTACATACACACGTCAGGGGCAAAAGCCTTTGGAGGCCCACGGAGGCACACCCTGGCTTAATCTCGGATGGCACCTGACAGCTTGCCAAGAGGGGCTTAGCTTAATAGGTTTCAGGAGGTAGTCCTGATTGGCTATTGTGCACAGGACTGACCAATAGCTCCCTGATTGGCAAGGAGCTCTATATATTCTGGTTTCATTTATGAAAGAGAGATCTGAGAGAGCAATAAAGAGAGGGAGAGAGAATAAAGAGACGCAGCGTTCTTCCACCCATAAGTGGTGTGTGTGTGTGTTTGTGTGTGTGTGTGTGTGTGT
>PVHP010004198.1:0-72845 GCA_004024765.1 Zapus hudsonius | reverse complement strand
TTTTGGGGAGGAAAGTATTTATTGAAGTAACAGACCCAGGGGAAGTTAAGGAAAAAGGCTGGCTCCCTTTCACAGAAGCAAGCAGAGAGAGAGAGAAACCCACCACCAGCACCTCAAGCAAGCATACTGTAACACTGTAATTCACAAAATACAGAACTGCCAGACTGGGGTTCAGGCTTTTTTTTTCATATCTATTTAGAAAGGGTGTCATGACCCCAGGAGGCCAGGCCAAAGTGACACTTCCTCCAGCCAGAAGCCTGGAGACAACAATTTAATAAACACAATTATAATAAATTCTATTGGGGGATACTTATTCAAAACTACCACAAGCTTTTTAATCCAACACCCCAAAGCAAACACAATACTCCCTTTGTCCCCATACAAGTCAGGATTTTGTATAGCTATGAACCAATACTTGACAGAGGAGGGAAAAGTTGAGTTTACTCAGAGTGTAAGACATTTCCGTCCAGGTGGGGAAGAGCAGCTCCCATGAGTGTAGTCAGTAAGCACAGCAACATTGGTGACCCAGGATGAGGCCAGGGCAAGATGCTGCCTCAGGGTCATGGCCCTGGTGACCTGCTTTCTCTAACCTCCTACCTTTTACCAAATCCTGACAATGTCATTATGTCACGAATCCATCAGAGACTAATCCTTTGACTAGGCCAGAGCCCTAGTAATCTAGTAATGTCTCTGGAAAATCCTATCAAGCTGACCATGTAAATTAACTATCCCAGGCACCTCCCTATAAAACAAGTGTCATCTTTAATTCTACAGAAATCATTGTGGGAACTGGAGACTTAGGTTCAGGAATTTTATATGTTACAGGAATCTAAAGTACTTACTCATTTAAGAAAGTGTTGCTCAAAGTGCTTTTGTGGGTCATTAGTGGGTATGAATATATGCTTAATTGTTCACATTTTCTCTACAGAATCTCAAAATGATGTGATGTGAAATACACAATAAAACTAAAATGTTAGGTGAAGCATGCTGCAGATCATATTGAACATATTCTAATAAAATATTGCCATATGATTTCTTAAAATTGACTATATGTAGGCATATTAGCATTTGCCTAGGGGGGATATATTGCCAGTTCATGGTCAGTCTCTGGGCCACACAGTCAGATCTCAAAGAACCAATAAAACAAACAAAATAAACGAATACGTAAATTGACTGTAGAGTTATTAACAGAAACAGGTAGGAGTGGCTTGGGAGACGGTTCAGTTGGTAAAGTGCTTCCCATGTAAAGATGAGGACCTGAGTTCAGATCTCTAGCACCCAGATATCAATGTTGGGTGAGCTTGGAAGCCTGCTTATAATCCCAGCGCTACGGAGAGAGTAAGAAGGGATCCCTGAGGCAAGTTGGCTATAAGAGCAGAAGCAGAGTGCTCTGAGTTCAAATGGAGACAAGGTGTCAATAAATAAAGAGAAATCACACTAGGAGGACACTGGATGTCAGTCTCCTGGTGTGTTCACACATGTGAATAAGCATGAACACATGCACAGCCGCCACACCCACAAGTTAACACAAAAGGAGTAGATGGAAATTTTCATGTGATCTAAGTGAAGGCCAAATCATAACTGGGTAAACTGTATGAAACAAGGATTTAGTAGAAGGAACTTAGACTGGAGACATAGATCAGTGGTATAGTGCTTGTCTCATGGAAGAAACTGGTGAGGGAGTGGACCTCTATCAAAAGGACCTTTCATCCCAAAAGAATCCACACTGTAGCAATTATTTCAATATTTATGTTGTGCATTGATTTAATAATTAATTTATATTACTGTAATAATGTGAAGCTTATTGATGGTTGGTAAATGATTTGGTTTTATAGATGTTAATGAGTTTAAGATTAAGAATTTTCTGTCTCTGGGCAGTAGAGATGGCTCAGCGGCTTAAGGTGCTTGCTTTCAAATCTTGACAGCCCAGGTTCAATTCTTCGGTACTCACATAAAGCCAGATGCACAAAGTGGCGTATGTGTCTGGAGTTTGTCTGCAGGGACAGAGGCCCTGGCATGTCCATACTCACTCTTTCTCTCTCAAATAAATAAATAAATAAATAAATAAATAAATAAATAAATAAATAAAAGAATTTTCTATTTTTATGTTTAGAACATTGGAATTATTGTAAGGTTCATTAACATTAGTGTTCGGGATATTCCATTATATTCCTGAGTGTGTCATGTAGCATTCTTTATTTATTTGCAAGCAGAAAGAGAGAAAGAGGGAGAGACAGAAAGATGGAGAGAGTGAATAGGTGCACCAGGGCTTCCTGCCACTGCAAATGTACTCCAGATGCATGCACTACTTTGTGCATCTGGCTTTATGTGGGTACTGAAGAATCAAACCCAGACTCTCAGGCTTTATAAGCAAGAGCCTTTAACCACTGAGCCATCTCTCCAGTCCAGCATTCTTAAATGTTTAGCCAGAGTTTAAAATTGGTTTGTAGTCTATGGATATGTATCCTCTGCTAATCTTGCTGTGTGGCTGAGGAATGTCTGGGAAGTGTTAAAGGCTCATCATGGAGAATCACGAGTCAACTGTGTTTAATATCACTGCAGATGGATAACACCTTTAATGACACATTCAATTCAGGATTTTTTTCCTTCTCTTTTTCCATCATCTTTTCTTGAAAAGTGTATGTAGTATACACTTTATGCAAGGCATGGGTTCAATACCTCCTAAATGTCAGGGATTCCAGGCCCTTACTTCTAGACTTACCTGATCCCTTGAGCCCCAGATACTAATTCCCACCACTCTAGGGGACTTTTCTCCTTGAATTTCCAAAGTATTTCAAATTCACTCAACCCAAAATTCAGTTCTCGCACTCTTCTCTAAATCAATGGTGTCACTTCTAAATTTCAAAACCCCGAAGCCATCCCTCCCTTCTTCCTTTTCGTAACTCTCACATCAGTGGTCAGCCAGTGCCAATTCTGTGACCTCGACCATCGCCTCGGTTTGTGCTTGCGCCATTTCTCCACTGACAACTGCAATAGTGTTTACCTAGGTTTCCTGCCATTGGTCACCTTCCACATCAATCTAAGTTAAAACAGACCATTTCTGATCTCACGGGGAGTTCTCCGTGCATTTGTTTCTATGTGGATTGGCCTGGCTTGGTTTGCTGACATTCTGCCTCCTTAGTCCATGAGATTATGAAGGTAAGAACTCTATGTCACTCTTCTGTGTCTTGGTGCATTTCTAGCTCATAACCACTTACTCTATGCCATCGTCAACAGGGCACTAGCCCGTGGCTAAGAACACAGGCTTTGGAATTGAACACATTTAGGTGACATTGCTGTTTCCTCTGCCACTCACCTGGTTGTCACATAACCCCAGACAAATGAAGGTGTGTTACAGTTATACAAGAAATTTCTTTAAAGGGCTTAGGTTTCTTTTGTGGCCCATTTCCATCAGAATATAGAGGGGATGTGGCTCAGGCTCTACACAGATGTCATACCAGTATGCACACTACTTTTCTAGTCTACATGCAGATGGTTCAGTACTCAGTCAGGATCTGAGAATCACTCTGGCATCTAATTTGAAAGGTCTTTCAGCACACGAAGGGTGAATTTAACAAAGTACCAGGCACACTCTAAGTAATTAATCATGGCCTCAGTCATGATTACATATGACCTGTTTGTGGCCTTGTTTCTTTCTAAGCTCTACCCTCTATCCTCTACTCTCTCCCATCCGTCCCTTCTAGCCACCCCTGTCACTGCCTTCCTTTCAATTTCTGGAATGCACTAAGACTTTCTAGGTTTTGTGCCTTCACGGTTTCCCTTAACCTACCCTTAGCAGAAAATTCACAAATGACAAGTCACACCTGAAGTCATATATAGTCTCTGGGGTCCCTCTTCATGCAGGTTGGAGATGTTCAGTTGATAGCACTTTGTGGTTTGAATGTGAAAGGTCTCCTGTAGGTTTATGGGTTTGAGCACTTGGTACACAGATGTTGGCATTATTTGGGAACGTTGTGAAACTTGTAGCATGTGGATGCTTACTGGAAAAGCTGGGTCATTCCGGGCAGGTCTTGAGGTTTGAAAGCCTGGCTCCACTTCCTGTCTGTCATCTGCTTCCTGATTGCAGATTCAATGTGGCCAGTCATGCATCCATCTCACATTCCCACCACCATCATGCCTTCTCTGCCATGACGGACTCCATCCCCCCACAATGCAAACCAAAATTACCCTTCCCCTTTTAAGTTTTCAGTCAGGTATTTGATCACAGTACTGAGAAAAGAAATTAACACAGTGCTTGTCTTGATTTGTTATTACATAGTAATGGAACCAGGCTATAAGCTACACAAATGAAGAAGCCTTGTCTATTTTACTTTCCTCCTAAGGCCCAGGGTCTAGAGGTGCCCACTGGGAGCTCAAGTCACAGTTCTTGAAGGGATGAATGGATTAATAAATGATCCATTTTTATAATCTCAAAGAGGCAAAATTTCTTTTCCTTATCTCTTAATTATATGGATCTGTCTTAGGCTGCTTTGTTTCACAAAGTGCACAGGTTAGTACTTTTTACAGAGATGTTTCTTTAGTTCACAGCTTTGGAGGCTGAAAGTACAAGATCAGGTGGCTCTTCTGGTTCATCCTCTGTTCAGAGCCTTCTGCCTATATCACAGTGTGGTGGGTGTTATGATGGTGGGACCATGAGCAAGAGAGGAAAAATCCCACGGTGAGACAAGAGACTTCTTTTATAACAAACTGCTCTCTGAGAACTAATCCACTCATACCAGTCTTCAATCACTCAGTCCAGCATTAACCTATTTATGAGGGAGGAGCCTACATGACCTAATTGTTTTTATTAGGCTCCACCCACCTCCTAAAAGTTCTATCAGCATCACCACAGAAGGGCCAAACTTTCAGCACACGAACCTCTGCGGGGGGGGGGGGGGCGCAGCAAAACACATCCAGACCACTGTATCTTGAATCAAAACACATAAAAGAAGCAAAATCTACCAGGCCTAGTGGTACATGCCTGTACTCCCAGCATTGGGGAAACAGAGGCAGGAGAATATCCACAAGTTTAAGGTTAGCCTGGTCTACATACTGAATTCCAGGCCAGCAAGGGCTACATAACCAGACCATGCGTCCAACAACAAACAAAAGAAAACCTACTCCAAGACTGCAATAGTTGAGAGCATTTTGGATTCAAACTATTGAACAGAAAGAGTGCCATACAACTTGTTTGGTATGTTTTCAATTTGGGTAAGGTTTCCAAATACAAAGTTCTTAGAAACTTAAAGTAAGCATTCGTCAGTGATCAATTCTCATGCAACAGTTAGTGTTCCTTTACATTGCAATATCTCACTCCAACAAGGCAAATAACCTTTTGTTAATGTTTGTAATAGCTGAGGAAATCATTGTTATTGTTATTTGTTTTGTAACTTACCTTATTGTCTATTTGGTTGAAAATAATATGTAAGGTTGGTGGGGAAAAGCCATGGGATTGTCAAGTTATTGATATTTCTATTGAATTTTTAAGTCACCTAGATCAATGCTTCACTTTATAGATTATAAAACATAAAAACCTAGAAAAATGAATATGTTAGGCATGACTCAACATACCTGTCAGAGTTAAAATACAATTCAAGGTTTTATTTTGTTGTTGTTGTTTTGGTAGGGTCTTGTTTTATCCCAGGCTGGCCTGGAATTCACTGTGTAGTCTCAGGGTGGCCTTGAACCCATGGCAATCCTCCTACCTCTGCCTCCCGAGTGCTGAGATAAGGTGTGCACTGGCTTATGCCTGGCTTACAATTCTAGTTTTAAAAAGACCAACTGTACATTGACAATATTATATTAACTTCAAAGTCATCCCAAAGTCATGATTTTGCAAAGTTCTTACATTCTGACATCAATTAATTGTGGATTGTAATGTTTGCATAACAAAAATTTATTCCAAACTCAGAAGCCTGATGCTCAGCCTCACATTCTCACCATGTTTTTTCTCATGCCATAACCTGTAATTCTCTTCCAGCTTTTCCAGTGCTGGGCTCCCACCAGAATGCATGGCCTATCATATCTGTATGTTTGTCTTCAATGCCCTATTTCTTTTAATGCCTGCTTTGGATGGAAGACTCGGGAACTGGACCCAAGTGGGTTTCCCCGTTCTCTCTCTCCCTCCCTAACTCCCTCTCTCTCTTATTCTTTTTCTGTGTATGTGTATATATGTGTTCAGGCCAAACGTCAATGCTAGATATTTTTGTCTGTTCTCTGCACCTTATTTTTGAAGACAAGGTCTCACACTGAACACACTGATGGGCTAGACTAGCCAGTCAGCAAGCCCCAGTATCCTTCTTTCTTTCCCTACCCAGCTTTGGGATTACAGGCACATATCACCACAGCACAGTTGTACGTGAGTGCTCAGTATCAGGTCCTCATGCTTGGTAGTAAACACTTTACCCACAGAACCATCTCTCCAGCCCTGATATCTCCTCAGTCTAAAATGTTTCCACTAGAGTTTTCTTGAGAACAGTTGTAAACTGCCTGCAAAAAGTTGGGGCAGGGTTGGCATGCACAGAACGTGCAAGACTTAAGTTGTTTTAAAGGCTTTGTGATGGAGTTAGAGATATGACTTCGTGGTAGAGAACTGGCCTATCACGTGCAAGGCCTTAGGGTTGAGAAGGTATCCCCTCAGGATGGCAATTATTGTCTCATTTCTGGGGTCCTGTTAGTTACTTTTCTCACTATTATGACAACATTCCCGACAAAAGCAAATGAAGGGTTTATTTCAGCCCACAGCTTGAGTGTATATAGTCCATCATGGTGGGAAAGTCCTGATCCTTAGCCAGCTGGTCATGCTGTATGCAGTTAGAAAGCAGATGCTGGTACTCAGTTTTTTTTTAATATTTTATTTATTCATTTTCAAGCAGAGAGATACAGAGAGAGAGAAAGATATATATATATATATATATATATATATATATATATATATATATATAGAGAGAGAGAGAGAGAGAGAGAGAGAGAGAGAGCACCAGGGCCACCACCTTGTGGGTCTGGTTTATGTGGGTCCTGGGGAATTGAACCCGGGCCTTAGGCACTGGAGGCAAGTGCCTTAACCTCTGAGCCATCTCTCAAGCCCTCAGCTTGGTTTTATTTAATCTTTTTATTGACAACCTCCATACATATAGACTATATACAATGATCATAATCCCCTCCCAATATTCTTCTTTCCCTCCTCCCTGATACCCCTTCCACTGAATCCCTTCTTTCCAGTTAGTCTCTTTTCTATCCTGATGACCTCCTTTTCCCCTCCAGGTCTTGTGTCCACAGCACCAGCAACTTTGAGGTCAGGTACACCATGGCCACTTTGTGTCCAGAAGATAGTATTGTCAATTTCCTTTCTCCTTTTTTTTCTGTGGCCCAAGTGTATCATGAGATGGTACCATCCACATTCATTGTAGGTACTTTTTGCTCCTTAAACCTTTCTGGAAATTTCCTCATAGGTGTGTTTTCACTGCAATTCTCAATCCAGTGACGCTGACAATGAAGAGTAGCCATCACATGTGATTTCTTTATAAAAGGCTTTATCTATGACAGCATAGTTAGCCTCAATCTTCAGTTAATCCCAGGAACAAAAACCTATAGGAATTAAATTTAAGAGCTAGAGAAAACATTATAGATACTTGCTGGGACTTTTGGTGCAAGTTCAGTTTGTCTTTCACTGTTCAGAAATAAGACCAGAAAAAAAATAAAGATCCACTTGGTCACTTACCAGTTCAAAGTGAACAAAAAGAAAAGCATGTAATCAACACTCCTTTGCAAAATTATAGCAATTACTTTATGGCTTGTATTTCACTTAAAATTCTCCTTATGAAATCTGACCATGTCCATATTATATTTTGGATTAAGCCACCCCAAAATGTGATATACGTATGCCAGAAATGAGAAGTAACCAAGAAAGATTTTTCTATTATCTTTTTAGGAAAAGTTGGTTGGTGGATGTTTCCTGGCACTTACATATAGTTTGCTTATGTGGTCACTTCCATTTTCACTCACGATAGTTCGTCTGTATAATCTGTAAAGGTCAGTCCATGTTCTAAAGATTGGTAGACTCACCAGAAATAATGCTGGTGACCTATGTAAGGGGTGATAATGATATAAATGACAGCCTTTGGGGGGTAGGTGGCTAGCTAGGGACCAGCTCCACAGAAACTGGAGGTTACCTAGCCTGCCCTGGCAGGACTAGAACCTGTGTGCAAGCAACAGCTCCTCAGGAACAGTCTTGCTTCTTCCCCAGTTTTTCCAGGGCTTCGCACACCTGTGGGCTGGCCCTTCCTGAGGCAGCTTCTGGAGCCCACCAACCCACCAGGTTCCTCCCTTATATACCTGGTGATGACACTCATTCTTTTGACCTGGGATTCACTATGTCGACTCAGGCTGGCTTCAAACTCACAGCCATCCTCCTACCTCTGCCTCCCGAGTGCTGGAATTCTAACAGGATGCTTGATTCATATAAATGGGCCTGAAACAGGTGCATCAGCCCTTGGGCCCCTGGGTGAGAAGGATCTTGGTCTACCTGCTCCCTCCCCAGCCTGGCTGCAGAGGGGAAGAATTTCATCTTTTGGCTTTTGCTTTGCATGTGGGGCGTGCTGAGCCCCTTTCCCCTTCCCCCTAAGAGGCTTCTTTCCAGAAGAGACCTTTTCCCTAAGCTAGGGAGGACTTCTTTGGATGTCTGCTTTCCCTCCCAGCTCTTTCTAAAAACAAGCCTCATAATGAATCCACGTTTTCAATCCCGTGACCCCTGGAACCAGGACCCGAAGTTGGAGTCCACGCATCCTTAAGCTCTCGCCCGCGGGGGAGCCGAGGCACCCGGGGGTCCCTGGAGAGTCATCCCCACTGAGCGGAGGGGCGGGGCCTCCCGGCGCGCATGCGCGCGTGTTGCGAGCGTGCGTGCGTGCCAGCGTGCGCCCGCGCACGGCCGCTCTGGCTCCGCCCAGGGTCCACCCAGCCACCGCGGATCCCGTCGCCGCCCCTCCGACAGACCGGAAGTCCTGTCGCCCCTCCGGGGAGCCGCGCCAGGTGAACCGCGGCGGCCGCCGGAAGCGCCCGTGCGGGGACCCGCGGCCGGCCGCGCAGGCGCAGTGCAGGCTCGGCGGAGCTGTGGGAGGGGAGGAGGAGAGCGGGGGGCCGGTCCCCGAAGATGGCGGAGGCGGGGGGGAGGGAGTGAGCGAGGCAGCGAGGGGTCTCCCCGCGGAAGCCCGGCGCGAAGTAAGTGTCCCCGGGAACCGGCCCGCGCGCTCGCGGGAAGTCGACGCACTTCCGCTCTCTGGGCAGGTGCTGGGGCCCGCGGGGCTCGGCTCACCTGCGCACAGGTGGGCGAGGTCCCGAGGGCGCCGCCGGGGGGCGGACGGGCTGGACGGACGCGGACCGGGAGCCGGGCTGAGGTCGGGACCGGGAAGGAGCGGGGTGACCCGCCCCGAGGGGAGGTGACCGGGGCAGGTGGGCGCCGTGGAGCGGGTCCGCGGGTCCGCCGCGGAGCCTTGACCTGGGCCTTGGCCCGGCCGGGTGGGCAGCGGGGCGGGGATGTCCAGTTCACGGGGAGGAAAGTCGGGAAAGGATGATGTGGTTCTGCAGCCCTTGGAGACACGCCGTGAAGAACTTGCAGTCGGCCGGCATGGAAGGATGATGGTGATGATTGATTCGAGGTAGGGTCTCGCTCCAGCCGGGGCTGACCTGGAAGGCACTCAGGCTGGCCTCGAACTCATGACGATCCTCCTGCCTCTGCCTCTCGATTGACGGGATCTAAGGTGTGCGCACCATGCTCAGCTTTGGACCTTCTTCTAGAGGAGCTACGGATGTTGCAGGGAGATGAGGATTGCTGGGGAAGACAGACAGACAGACAGACAGGCTCCAGACCTGGAGGCACTGAGATGAAGGCAGGCGCCCTGGGTCTGGCCCGGGCTGACACCACCTCTAGGTGGTGTCCCCACTCACAGGGGAAAAAATTAGCGCATGGACTCTTCCTGTTTTCCTTTTTTAATCTCTTTTTGGACTTTTGTTTCAGCGCTCTTTTGTTATACCACTTTTATTTTCCATAGTTTTTTTTCCCCCATAGTACTCAGTTCATATCAGTATAAGGTGACCAATCTAAATCATTTATATTTGGGAAGGAGGCTAAGATATTTTTTAAACTGGATAAGTGTTGGACTTAAAGGTGATGTCACTGAAAAAGAAAGGGTAAAATAAGAGTTTGGGAAAAATGTTTGTTTTCATCGTAACTACAAACTTACTTTCCTCCCGTCCAGGAAGTACTGTTTTTAAGGGCTAAGCTTGGTGTTTAGAGCAGTCAGGAGATGTAAATGCAGCTTGTTTAATGCTTTCTGTTATGTAGAGAGGTCAGTGTTGCCATAAATTCAAGGCAAAGATTTTTTTCCTGCGCGTGTGCTTGTGTGGACTTTTAATGTACCTAGGCTCTGGTTCATATGTGTGTGCTTTTATTTAAGGAAGCTTAAACCATTTTGTTCAGTTGTGTGCTTTCTAAAATTTTATTTTTTATTTGCTTGGCTGTGCACCAGGGTCTTCTTATAACTGCAAATGAAAAATGAACACCAGATGCTGTGTGTGTCTGGCTTCATGTGAGTGGCTGGGAATTGAACCTGAGGATGTAGGCTTTACAAGCAAGCACCCTTAACCACTGAGGGGACAATCTCCCTGGCCCCAATTGTGTTTTATAATGTTAGTGCTTCTTCTGTTCTATGAATACCATTCTGTTTAGACAGCATGTAGTGAAAAAAGATGTGAGGTAGTAATGCAACTTTATTATTTGGTAGTGTATCTGAGCCAGGACCTGAAGAGAGAGACAACTCCGAGAGAGCAACCATGCTTTTGTGACTGCTGCTGATGGTGTTGGTTCTAGGGGTGTGCAAGGTGTTACCTTGGTTTGTGTATGTGTTTGTTCTCAAATGCCTATTGCCTGTAAATTAATTCAGTGCAGATTGATTGATATGCAGAAAGCTTAAAATCTCTTTCCTCTCTCTCTTGTATTGGTCTAAAAATAGATCAATTCACTATCAGGTACCAGACTGGTGGGAAAGTGGTTTTTCCAGTTTGGGTGATTTGTCATTGATCTGTCCATCAATTCCAACTTTTTTGTTCAGCAATACACTTGATGGAATTGAAGGGCTAGGTAGAATATTCCGTGGTCTGTGGAAGGTTTTCTTTTACGTAATTTTGGACTTGATGGTAGCTTCTGAACATGACCTGACTGCCATTTCCCGCGTGGCATCTCCGTTGTTTATATGTGGTGTCTGTAGATGGAGGTGAGGTGGAAGGACCTCTGGACCTGGAGGTGGAGAGGTTGAGCCCAGTCTTGGTGCTACTTTGTAACAGTTTTCTGATCCTAGAAAGTTGCTTAGCCTAGAATTTAGCACTTGATAGGCTGAGGCAAGGGGATCTAGTGTTTTGAGGCCAGCCTGGGCTACAGAATGAGAGCCTGCTTCGAAAACAAGGCTGTTTAGCTGCTTTGATCTTGTAAAATAGGAATTAAAAACTCTGGCTGTTTATTATGAAGATTATCACGGAGAAACCATTGAGATTTTTGACCTTGAAACAGTCTCTTCTACCAGACCCTTCCCAAATGTGCAAATTCTTTTTCTAAATAGTCTAAAATTTTCTCTAAAGATATTTTAAAAATTTGGAGAATTAAATTTCCTCTTGTTATGAGAAATACCTAAAGATGCAGATATATTTTGTTTTAAGATAATATCAGATAATCAGCAAGAAAAGCCTTTAACTTAACTATATTAATTCCCTAGAGCCTGTAAATAGCCCAGCTACCTAGTGTGAGACTGGTACTATAGCATTTATTTTTAAAGGAACTTCACTGTTGCTTAGTAGCAAGTGAATGGTCTTGTGGAATTTCCTATCCTTGTGACAAAGCTGCTTATTACCAGATGTTCACTGTGCATATGTTTATTTATGTAGTTGTGGTAAAAAGGTCCAGTCTTCCTCACCTTCCTCCAGAGAAAGACTCAGTAGTACACTGTTTTGTTATTGTTTTGAGACAGTGTCCTAAGCAGTCTAGGATGGCCTCCTGCCTCAACCTCCATTTCCACATCCAGCTAAAGTAGTACATTCTTTTTTAAAAAAATTATTTGAGAGAGAGAGAGAGAGAGAGAGAGAGAGAGAGAGAGAGAGAGAGAGAGAGAGAGAGAGAAGCAGACAGAGAGAATGGGTGTGTTGGAGCCTCCAGACACATGCACTACCTTGTGCATCTGGCTTTATGTTGGTACTGGGGCATCGAATGCCAGTCCTTCTGCTTTGCAGTCAGACCACTAAGCCATCTCTCCAGCTCAAGTAGTACATTCCTGTCACTTCAAAAAAAAAAAAAAAAAGAGAGAGATCTGTTAGATCACTGATTCCTACTTTATTTTTTTTAAGATAGGGTTTCACTTGGTGGCCCTGCTGTCCTGGTGCCCACTGTGTAGCCCAGACTGGCCTTGAACTTGCAGCAGACCTGCTCAGCAGTGCCAGCCACCAAGCAAGGGCTTGTTCACTGATGTTAACTTGGAATACTGGAGTTTTTTGGGTACTTGACAACAACTTCTAAGAACAAAAAGAGCACTATGTATGCAGTGTTTCTGTTTCTGTCTTGTATGCTCAAATCCCCTACCCCTAGATGATTTCCTGCTTCCTGCCATTTCTTAAATTTTAGGACCCTATGAAGCTAAATGATTGGAGCCTTTATTTTTGTTCCCAGTGGTTCTACAGCATTGTATTATGATGTGGCCGCAGCAAGCCCTTTGGATCCCATTCAAATAAACAGCAGACAAATGTGTTTTTTTTTTTTAGAGGGAAGCTTGTGGGGTAAAGTGGCAGCCGAGAAGCAATGCCAGGAAAGGTTAAGTCAGCAGCGGTGGTGCAAAACATAAACACTCCAGAAAGTCTCCAGCAGACTCCAGTGAGGGAGGAAAGCTGTCTGCAGCAATCAGTGACTGGGTTGGAAGATAGCACCTCCCTCTGGCATTTGAAACCCCATGGGGACAATTTTGGTCATCACAAGTGGGGGAGGTTGGCACTTAGTGGGCAGGAGCCAGAGATGCTAAATGATATGTTGAGCAGTTTCCACACAACAAGGCATTGTCTGCCCCAAATTCTAGACTTCTGTGGCTATTCCTGAGTGGCAGTGATTGGGTGATGGGGGCTACTTCACTAAAACAGCTTTTCAAACTTAAGTTATTTGTTGTTGTTTTTTTTTTTTTTTAAACATTACTATTAGATGTAAGATACACGTTTCCATTAGTTCCATTTTGGAAAGATTCACACACAGGAGCAAGTGATTAACTGGCTTTCGGTTACTTGTTTTCTCC
Organism: Zapus hudsonius; assembly: GCA_004024765.1. Taxonomy (NCBI): domain Eukaryota; kingdom Metazoa; phylum Chordata; class Mammalia; order Rodentia; family Dipodidae; genus Zapus; species Zapus hudsonius. Next base: position 59,529 of record PVHP010004198.1, on the reverse strand, counting down.
AGCTCTTTCAGTACAGTGTGGGGCGAAGGGGGCTGTCTGTTGGAGTGTGGGAAGCAGACTCAAGTGATGGTCTCTTCCAGCATCTAAGTTAGCCATTTGAGGGCTTTTTGTTTCTTGTTTTTATACTTGGAAGTAACTTTTTAACTTTGGTCCAGTGTTTTAAATTTCATGGTGTTTATACAGCGATTCTCATCTATGTAGTTGCCTGCTTATATTGGCATTAGCACCTTGAGGAATCCTGTGGTTGAGATTTTACAGCGTCTGTCATGTCAGTGATCAAATAATGTTTTGTAGACCCCACTGCTGACAGAAGTCTAAGAAGTTAGGGTGGAAAGGTACTCAGAGCACAGAGGAAACAGAATGGGGTTTGGAATCAGCCATACCTGCTGGAGTAACATTCCAGTCTAATTCTGAATGTCCTGTGACTGCAAAGAAACCAAGGCTGAGGACTGGGGAGATGGCTCAGTGGTTAAAGGTGCTTACTTGTTCTAGTCCCCAGGCACCCTTGGAAAGCCAACAGGCATTTGTTTGTAGCAGTAAGGGGCTCTGGCATGCCCATGTGCATGTGTGCACATACATGTCCAAATAAACACATAAGTAAAATTCCTTAAAGAAAGGAGTTAAAGCTGGCTTTAAACTCCTCATTCCTCCTGCCACCATCTCCTGAGTGCTGGATTATAAGCATGCATCACTATGCCCAGCTGCTTAGTGGCTAAATTAGTGCCCTCATCTGTAAAATGAGGTTGATAATTCCTACCATTAGGACTATTCTAAGGACAAGAGTTATGTGTGGGTGGCACAGAGAGCAGCTCTCAGTGAGTGCCAGTGCTCTCCCAGTAGTGATGACATGGTGAACTTTGTGGCTACCAGATTCTGTGACAGGCTTGGATACCATACCTTAGCATGGAATAGTCTGCAATACCAGTCAGGAGAGGCTTGCTGGTTGGTTTCTCTTACCATTTAGTTTGTTTCTCTAGGAATCAGCTGTAACGTGTTCTCTTTTCTTTAATCCTCTGAACTGTAGAGCTCAGTAACCTATAGACAAGTAGGTTTGGAGAACTAGCTTGGGTCTGGATAGTATTCCTCCTGAGTGTGGGGCATAGAGCTTTGAGTGTGGCTGGAGCCCAGTTCAAAAGCCTGTTGCTTACAACTGGGGATGTAGTTGGGTCAGCAGAGTGCTTCCCACATATGTGGGTTCAATCCCCAGCACTGCATAAACTGGGCATGATAATGTATGTTTGTAATTCCTGAAATTTGGAGGTGGAGACAAGAGTGTTGTAGTCACCTTGTTCCTTGATGTATCACAGAAAGAACCCACCCAAAAGCAGCTTGTAGAGGAAATGGTTTATTTTGGCTTATGGATTCAAGGGGAAGCTCCTTGATGGCAGGGAAACTGATGGCATAAGCAGAGGGCTGGACATCACCACTGGCCAACATCAGGTGGACAACAGCAGCAGGAGAGTGTGCCAAACACTGGCAAGGGGAAGCTGGCTATAACCCCCATAAGCCCACCTCTAACAACACAGCTCCAACAAGATTCCACTATCCAGACTGCTATCAGCTGGGGATCAAGCATTCAGAACACTTTCATTTGTGGGGAACACCTGGATCACAAAGAGGATCAAAAGTTCAGGGACTTTCTTGGCTATAGAGCAAGCTCAAGGATGAGGCAGGCTGGGCTACATAAGAACTTGTCTCCAAAAGCAAACAAACAAAAAAGCTTGCTGGTTAAGGGTTTATCAAAAAGAACCATAGACTCTTAAAGTTGCAGGTGTTTATAATGTCAGCTCTGTTGCTCAGCAATTTATACATTGCACTTTGTTTTCAAAATTTATTTGTAAGGTATTTGAAAAACTGGTAGTTAAACTCAGAGGCATTGTGTGTTAATGATCTTTAGGTTGGAGATGTGCCTCCTCAAAGGACTGCTGAACCCAGCATGCTTTAATCCAAGAAGAGCAAACCCAACTTAATTAAACACGCCAGGCTATGTTGAGTAACCACTGTCGGCTAGGCAGGAAGCTTGCTGAGCACAGAGGCATAGTGGGAGATGCAAGTGAATAAGACTTACATAAAAAGTTTATAATCCATAAAGCAGCTATACATGTAATTACAAGGTAGTTATTATGAGCTTTATCTGTTTTTTTAAATAAACTGCCTTAGGATTCATAGGAATTACTATTTAGTTACCGACTTGTAAAGATGCCTAAGGTGTATTGTAGTTGGGTAAGATAAAAAGCTTCAAATAAAAAAATTCAAAATAAGCTCATTAGTATTTTTTTGTGCTATTCATAGAAAATGAAAGAATTCATAACAGTCTGAACATCATGGTAGGAGCAAGGGTTTTGGAGTCATACTGTGGTCATACTCTGCTTCTTAGGAGGGTATAAACTTGGTCAAGTAACAACCTTTATGGTTTTGTCTCACTTATGAAATGGACATAGTAATTACATTTACTCCTTAGGATTAGTGTTTTAGTTTTTGAGACAGGTTCTCACTGTGTAGGCCAGGCTGGAACTTGCTATCCACCTAACTGGGTCTCCTGCTAGGATTGTAGGTATGCCTAACCCTCTTAGAGTTATTGTGAGGTTGAAAGGAGCTACCTATCAGGTGCTTATAAAGGCACATAAAAAGCCTTACGTGTTACTTGTCTCAAACACAAAGGAAAGATCACTGCATTAATGAATTTTATGTTAATACAATGAAATATTGGAGGCAGGCTAACTTATAAAGAAAAGAGGTTTATTTTGCTCACCATTCTGGAGAGTCTAAGGTGCACTGGTGAGTAAGTACCTTGATGGATGGCAGGAGTACAAATGAGAGGGCAGGAAGCAAAGAGGCTGAGGCCCCATGGACCCTTCCTTCCCAGGGCAGTGCCCCAATTGGCCTAAGAATATTTCCCTGGGGACCCTGCCCCTTTTAAAATACTTTGAGACTGGGTGTCATGTAGCTCAGGTTGGCTTTGAGCCTGCTGTGTAGCTGAGGGTGACTTTGAGATCCTAATCATACTCTGGCATCCCCTCTACCTACCCCATTCCCTCCCCTGCACTAGGCCCTACCTCCAACATGACCACAGTGCAGACTAAGTTCCTAACACATGAATCTCTGGGGGCTAAAAAACAACCAAACCACAGCTTTCCTCAATAGAGGGAGGACACCGAATGAAAAAGTCTAGTTATTAGTTTGTGTTTTTATTCTCTCAGCTTTTCCCCTTCTTCTTCCTTTTCTGGCTGTCTCTGAATCACCCCCATGGTCATGACAATTTGCAGACTACACGGAAGCAAGTGAAAGGTGTGGCTGTGGCCCTGGAGAGAATGGGTCAGGTCTGGCCTCTGTGGCTGGTGAGTGCTTGGTGGTCTGGTTGTGAGCAACACTGTGTAGAAATGCAGTAGCATAAGCTGGTCATTGTGTCCCTTGAGGTTATCCTCATGAGTAAGTCACATTTTATTTTGGTAAATACAGTGTCTTTAGTCAGAATACTTTGATTGTCATGTATGAAATACTCTTTTGCAACTTATGGTGTTAGAGATTTAGGCAGAAGATACCAAGACTCTATTAGAAGTGTTTCAGATTACCTGTTTGGCTTTTTTTCTGATGTGGGGCAAACTGATTCTACTGTTCTGATGTTTCAGTCTCTTTAATCACTTATTCTGTCCTAGTAAATGTAACTGTAGCACTTGCTTGTTTGTTTCAGCATGCATGCAAGTATAATGTTTAAGCATTTTCATATTTAGTAAATAATTGAAATAAGCCAGGTATGGTGGAACATGCCTTTAATCCCAGCACTCAGGAGGAGTGACAGTGGAGGTAGGAGGTAGGAGGTAGGAAGATGCTGTGAGTTCCAGGCCACCCTGGGACTACAGAGTGAGTTCCAGGTCATCCTGGGTTGAAATGACACTTGATCTCAGGGGGAAAAAAAAAGAAAAAAAAGAGAAAAGAAGTTGGAAATAAACTGTTATACAAACTTGTCATTTCCATATGCGTCTGTTTAGTATTGAAGTTAGAATAATATAATCATGTACCAGACATCACTGACATTTTTCTCATCTTTACAGAATTTCTTATAGGTTATACCTTTGACAAAATGTGGTACCGGTGAAACTTTGGTCTACTTGAATTCACAGACAGTTGAACATTTCAGCTAGGAAGACATTTTTATTTTATCTTACCTTATTCCATCTTAATGAACTTATGAAACCATGGCAGAAGGAGAGACAGAGTCACCTGGGCCCAAGAAGTACGGCCCATATATTTCATCTGTCACCAGCCAGAGTGTGAACTTGGTGATTCGAGGAGTGCTGCTGTTTCTCATTGGAGTGTTTCTTGCATTAGTGTTGAATTTGCTTCAGATCCAGAGAAATGTGACACTCTTTCCCCCGGATGTCATTACCAGCATCTTTTCTTCTGCATGGTGGGTACCGCCGTGCTGCGGCACAGCCTCAGGTATGTGTGGAGTGTTTCTGTGTTGCTTAGATACAAAATGGAACAAAATGGAATGTTATCTCAGCAACAAACTTTATGTTAAAAAAAAGTGTTGGTATATAATTTATTTTTATTTTGTGTGTGTGTGTGTTCATGTGTGAGGGTGTGAGTGTGGGGGTGCCACAGACCACAAGTGGAAGTCATAAGACAACTTTTGGGTTAGTGTTTACCTTCCATCTCATTTTGAGGCTTTCTGTTTGGTGTTCACTCCATTTGCAAGCTCAAGGGATCTGCCTCCCTTGTCATTGTTGATGCCCTGAGATCACAGAATCCCACCATAGCATCCAGCTTTTATGAAGGGTCTGGGATCTGAACTTAGGTACTTATGTATGTATATCACAAAATATGACATGTGGAGGCATATGCATTTAGTCATATAATCATGGCTTCAATTTAGCTTTAGAACATTTTTGTCATTCCTCGAATTCTTTTATGCCCTCTTGCATTCCTTCCCCACCCCCAGCTACAACTGCTCTGCTTTCTGTCCTCTGTGATTGTTTCTGCCTGTTCTAGGATGCTATATCATTGCAATCATAGGGCAGGTACTCTCTCTTGCCTGATTTCTGCCTAAAAGTACGAAGGGCACTTTTAATTGTAAAAATAATCCTGACTCCCTTTGTGACGGGCATTTATAATTTCTTTTACCAGATCTTCTTGTCTAAGTCTTAATTTATTTTTGATAATGGTCACTACTATTTGGTTTTAAGGTTTATTTTTTATGTTTTGGTGTGTATATGTAGTATGTGGTGTGTGTGGTGTATGCATGTATGAGCACAGATGCATGCATGCAGAGACCATCCTGCCTTATTTAACTCAGTCTGTCACTGAACCTGGAGCTGCCTGTTTTGGGGTTAGACTCCCTGACCAGGAAGCCTTGAGGTCCTTCTGTCTCTGCCCCTCTCAGAGATAGTGGGCATGACCAGGTGTGTGTGGCCACGCCCACCTTTTATGTGGGTGCTAAGGATTGAACCTAGGTCTTTCTTGCTCTACAAGAAAGTACTCAGCAAGTACTCTTGCCTGCTGAGTCATCTCCATAGCCCAGTTTTAAGATTTTGATGTATGTGCTATGGTCTTGCTTTTGAAGTAGACAAAAACTTGAAAAAATAATTTTATCCAAGTTTAAAACTTCATGTTGTATTGTTAGATTCTGTATATGTTTTTATCCTGATACCTGATTTTTAAATATACCAGAAAATAGTAACTATTTAAAGAAATCAATAAGATAGACCCCCTTTGCTTAAAATCCTTATGTTAGTTACTGTGGATCAGTTTTTGGTGGTAGGCAATGTGTAATAGAGTGGGCCATTTCAGAATGCTTTATTGAGGCTAAACTTCTATCATGGCTAGTTCAGACTTTTTCCAATGACTAGTATCAATAGCTTAGTACTATTTTATATAATAAAGTAGTTGAAAGTAACTGTAACTGTTAATTGTGATTTTTTTCTGAATGAATGTAATTGATATACATGAATACATTGCAATATAAGCTAGTTCCTTGTTGTCTTACATTCTAGAGTTTGACGTCAAAGGGTGTGTCTTATGGGTATATAACTTCATGAAACCTGTTGGACAATTACATGACCTTGCTCATGGACAGTTGGACATTGTTGTGGTAGACTTCATGAGGCTTACATACCCATATTCAACTATTGCCATTTATGAAATGAGAAGTCATCGAGGTGGTTCTTGGTTCCCCAGGGTTATCATTCTCCAAGATATGATATGATATGAATTGATATGAATGCAATGTTTGCATTCAAACAGACAAGACAAATAGACAAATTGAAGAAAGACTAAGTTATATTTTATCATTCTCTGCTAGATCTTTTAGTCTGCCTGTACTTTTCTTCATTAAATTCAGAAGAGAAATGCTTAAATTCAGAAGAGAAAAATAAAATTTTCTTAATAACCTTTTCTGTATGTTTTGGATAGACAAAAAGAAAGGGCAGAAGAGGAACAGTTTCATTCCTGCATGTTTTAGCCCCACAGTTCTGTATGGAGCTTTAGGTAGAGATGGTGGCATTCACTGTGCCTAGTTTGGGGAGAGTGGTCAGAACTCTGGGATGAAAAGAGGAAGTCAGTGTTCCTCGTGTGTCTGTGTGTGTGTGTGTGTGCGCGCATTCACCTCGGGTTTTGTTTTTAGGAACGCTATCTACCTTTTTGGAGCAGTCTCTCTATTGGTCTGGAGCTCACCAATTAGGGTAGACTGGCTGGCCAGAGAGCCCCAGGGATCCTCTTGTCTTTGGTTCCCCAGTGTTGTTGGAATTTCAGGGATATGCCGCCACCATGCGCAGCATTTTATGTCAATGCTGGGGATAAAATTCAAGTCTTCATGCTTCCTTGGCAAGCACTATCCACCTCCCCAGACCAGGATGTCTCTTTTCAAGACTCCTGCCAGGCGAGGGGCCTGCCAGGATGGCATGTTTATACACTCTGGGCTGGAGAGGAATGGGTAGCACCTGCTCTGTCGTTTTTATTTCCCTGTAATGAGGGGTCAAACACTCAAATTTAAGGAGGAAAATTCCAAATATTAATATTGTCCTTGAGTCAGGTATCTTCAATCACTCTTCACCTTATTTTTTGAGACAGTGTTTCTCACTAAACCTGGAGTCCACTGATTCTGCCTTACAAGGTAGCCACTGAGCTCCAGGGATCCAACTAGCTTGGCTTCCCCAGTGTTGGGATTACAGGTTTATGCCTCTGCAACTAGCTTTTATGTGGGTGCTGGGGATTGAACTCGGGTCCTCAAGCTTGCCCGGCAAACACTTTACCCACTGAATCATCTCCCCAACTTCTTATTTTCTTTCTGCCTCTGATTTTGCCCAACCCTGCCCCCCTCATGTTGTGGTGTACACCCAGCGCTATAGGAATAGTTGTCCTTCCCTTGGACAAATTTGATGGCACCATTGTCCTGATTTCCCAGCACCCACAGGGTGAAGACTTTTGGTGGCATGCCTCTTGCCTGCTTTTATCTTTCTTCGATCCTTTCTACACCCCAAGTTTCCCTTTGTGCTCTGTTAATGCAGCCATTCTCAATTGGCCCTGTGTTCCCTCAAGCACCCCTTTGATAAGATAGCTATGTCCACATGAGTCATCTGCTAGATGTTCCTGCCCCCAGAATCACCTGTCCTAGGACGCTTCCTGACAGCTCACACCTCCCCACCTCTTCATACATGCAAGGACAGGATCCTAGCCCCAGTTCTTGACCTTACATTGTATTCATAGTGTCTAGTTGCATTCCCACTGAGATCATGTCTCAGTGAAAGCCAAGAACCAGACACATTATGGGGCTTAAATATTTGCTAAATGAAAACATAACCTCATTTCACTGTAGTTTTCCATGAGCATGTATCTTACTGAGTGGTGTGGGCTTTGCAGCCCTGCTCCTTGCAAGATGTCTAATTTAACTGTGCTCCTCTCCATGCCTCGCTGCGTCGAGCCTGCCTCCATGAAAGTGATGACTTACTACTCGAGCCTTACAAACTTCTCTTGTCTCGGTCTTGGCAGACTGCTACTGGGAAATCACTTAAAGCTACACGAGATGTGATTGTGCATCAGAGAACTCTCTGATTAAGCGGAATAGTACTTGTATATTTACAGGCATGATTTTAAGTCTTGTTTAAAGAAAAGTGCAGAAGAGGGAAGGAGGCTGAGACATATTCGTTGAGCTCTCAAACAGTGGGGCCTCCCTGGGCTGTGTATATTCCTATCAGACTCTGCCATGCCTTTATTTAAGGAAAGAAAGAAGACATTTAATGGGAAGTGACAAGCTTCCTCGAATTCTCCCTCTCAGTGAGCAAGCAAGAGCCATGCATACTCAACGGATTTGATTTTTATTGGCAAATCCCAAGGTTGGCAGCGTGGCAGTTTAAATTCCTTCTTGTATTTTTGCTTTCTCTTCTCAGTTGTCTCTCATTTGCAAGTCTGACATCACATGCATAAAAAGTCAATTTCACTTATTTATATCTTTGCACATGCATGTCAGTATCTGTATGTGATAATTCTTTACTCATGGCATCAACTGCTGAGGAAACTTGACATGGAATGTCTGCTCTTGGTTGAGTTTTTTACTCACACTAAGCCATAGGCAGGTAGATGATAGGTAGATAGATATATAGCTAAATGCAGATACAGCATTCTATCCATATCTACTTACGTATATATTATATAGTAGGAGGGGAAAATGGCAGATAAATTGTTAGTTTTGTGGCCCCTCGAGATAAAAAGAAGGTACATTTAGACATTCCCCACTATTGGACATGCTTACTGCTATTTTAATTGTGTAGAAATTTAGAAATTCTGTCAGTTAATCTAATGGGATTTTTGCAGCAGTGTTTTTAGATAGGACTACAACATGGGTCTTAAATTTTCTAATAGACCTCTGAGCTCCATGTTGCTGAGATTTGTCATTCATTTCTCCTTGGCCTGTGAACCATGTAAACCCATCAAATGCTTAAGTGCAAAGGGTCATGAACTAGAGAAGCCACAGAACATCACATCTTGTTTCCAGATGGAAGGACATTACCCAGGCTGCCTCTCCCATGCTGTTCTGTTTCTGTGCTTGTCTGTGGGTTTTGATATTATTTCCCCTTTCCCTTCTTCCCCTTCCTCTCCCTTTTCTTTCTTTCTTTCTTTTCTTTCTTTCTTTCTTTCTTTCTTTTTTTTAGGATTGAATATAATGCTTGAGGGCTGTAGCTTGCACACGAGGGGATTCTGACCTTGGACACTTGGATTTCGGCAGTTTCATTATATATCATAGGTGGTGTTGGACATTTTAACATGCTTTTTGACTGATGTGAAGGTTGTGTCATTATTATTAGAATGCTAATGCAATTCTGTTTTGAGAAAGATTAGCTGATTCTAACAGCTATTAGCAGATTAACAGCTATTTCCTGTTAAGTTTAGTTAGAAGGAGTGCATTTTCCTTAGAAATTGTTGAACAGTGTTTTGGTTCACCAGTATTTTTATATACTGACTTAGCATCTGAAATATTCTTCTAGGTGAATAAAATGTTGAGGTTTGAGAAGTATTTAAGTTAAAGATTGAATGAGAATAGTGTGGATCTCAGTCACGGATATTTTATGTACAGTTACTATATTTATAATTAAGTACATAGGCAGTAGTTTAAATGTTCTTTACAAACTAAGATACTAAGAATATACTAAAAAGGGGGATGGGACAATGACTCAGCAATTAAAGCACTTGCTGTGTAAGTATGAGGACCTGAGTTCTGATCCCCAGTGCCCATGCAAAAGCTGTTCATATTGGCATACATATGTAATCCAAGCACTGTGGAGGTGGAGACAGAAGTAGCCCTTGGGCTTGCTGACTAACTTGTCTAGTCAAGTAGGTTAGTTCCAAATTAGTGAGAGACACTGTCTCAAACAATAAGATGGAGAATGATAGACGAAGATACCCGATGTCAACGTCTGCCCTCCACACACAGACATGTATGCACACCTGCACATGTGAACACATCCACACACACACCACACACACACACATACACACAAAGGAAGAATACTAAGATGCTTTCTTCTTATAACAGTCTTTATCTGTAAATTTGTAATTCCTGTGTGCTATGTGTCCTCAAATTTTTCAGTCTATAAAATGAATCTTTTATTTTTATTTGTGAGTGTGTGAGTGTGGGTCTGCATCTAAAGGTCAAAGGGCAACTGAGGTCAGCCCTTGCTTTTCCACCGTACTTGAGGAGAGTCTCTCTCTCTCTCTCTCTCTTTCTGGATTTTGCTTTGCTGCTGTTTGCTATGCTCGCAGGAGCTCCCAAGAAATTCTCCTGTTTCCACCACCCATCACACTGCCAGTTTGCTTGGGAATGCAGAGTTCTGGCTCTTTACATGGGGTCTGGGAACCCGAACTTGGGATTCACGCTTGAGCAGTGAGTGCTTTATCTACTGAGCCATCTCTTCCATGTAGACAACAACCTTTTGCTGTGAGTTTTCTGCTTTGATGAAAGGACCCACGGCGTTCTCAAAGGGACAGGATGGAAAGGAGTGTCAGGAGAAGGTGTAGAGACAGACAGGGAGCTAGTAGAGGAAGAAACATCTATATGACAGGGAACTTAAGACCATGGCAGCATCATACCTATGATAGACTAGTTCATGTTTATGCTTCTGGCTTCCCTTTAGCTCTACCCATTTGTACTTCAGAACTATGGAGATTTGCTTAACTGCCAACTGTTGGCTGCTTTCAAGTCTTCTTGACACTTAGTAGAGAAGTTGCATGAATCATCTAGTATAGTCTGTTCCTTGTGAATCCCCTCAGTGTTTGGTCTGCTAGAGCTGAGAATTCACTTGCAGTGGCTGGTCTTGTCTTGTTTTACTTTTGGAAGGTAAGTTTTAAAATGTCAGTGGTTGATGTGAAGTAACTGGAATGCATTCTTTTTTTTTTTTTCTGTTTAAAGAATCAGGTGGTGGTTGCAGTAGTTTTCATAGTTTAATTGTTGCCAGTCCAGCACTGGAGATGACTTACTCTCTTTCTTTTTTCCACAGCCGTGATCGGGTTATTGTACCCCTGCATTGACAAGCATCTAGGAGAGCCACATAAATTTAAGAGAGAGTGGTCCAGTGTAATGCGCTGCGTGGCCGTCTTTGTTGGCATAAATCACGCCAGCGCTGTATCCTTTATACTGTATGAAGCATTGTGATCATACCCTCAGTAATATTAAGATTGCCAACTTTGTTGTTGAAATGTCAGGGTTAATTAAAAAATCAAAACAGGTACATTCTCTTTGTTTACTTAAGTTTAGCTGAAAAGCACACCAGGTAATCTATGTACTACTTATTTTTCTTAAGTTGTAAGTTTTCTTTTGGGAGGGGGTATTTGTTTTTTTGTTTTTTGAGGTAGAGTCTCACTCTAACCCAGGTTGACCTGAAATTCATAGTCTTTTCAGGGTGGCCTCAAACTCATGGTGATTGTCCTACCTCTGCCTTTTTAACTAGTCATACTGTCACTTAGGGCTGGAGGAGAGCTCAGTGGGTAAAGTGCTTGCTGTGCAAGCATGCGGACCTGAGTTTCATCCCTGGTACCCACATAAAAAGCATATGTACCACCTATGCCTGTCACCCTAACACTGAGGGAATCTGAGATGGGAAGATTGCTGGGACTCTAGTCAAAAACTAGCTCCAGGTTCAATGAGAACTCCTGTCTCAAGGCAGTAAGGTGGAAGAGCACTGTTCTGCCTGACCTCGGCCTGTGTGCACATCACATGCATGCACACTACACACTGTACTATTAGCAAAAGAAAAAGCAGGTGGCATGTGCTTGTCATTCTAGTGCCAGGAGACAGGCAGATCCCTAGGGCTCTCTGGCCAGCTGGCCTGGCCTACTTGGTAAGTTCTGGGCCAGTGAGATAGTGAGGTACCTTGTCTTCAAAGGATGTGTAATAACTGAAGGATGACCCCAAGGTTGTCCTGTGGCCTTTACACACACGGCGTATATGTGTGCCTGCACCCATGCATGTGCCACCTACACGTGCACATACAAACAAGAAGGCATTTCCTTTTTCAAGGCACGGTCTCACTATGGCCCAGGCTGGCCTCAAACCTAAATCTTACTGCCTTAGCCCTCTAAGAACTTGACTTAAAAAAAAAAAAAAAAAGACTCTTTTTTCCTAATCTGCATATTTGTAAGGTTTTATTATCTTAGAATTCTGACATTTTTATTTACAGACCAATTTTTTTGGTGTGTGGGGGGGCATGTGTGGGCGTGTGTGGGTGCGCCCCTGCACACACAGATATGTGCACCCCAAATACATATCCACAGAGCCCAGAGGAGGACTTTTGCTGTCCTCTATTGCTCCTATGCATTATTTCCCAAAGACAGAGTCTCACTGAATTTTTAATTTGCCATTTCTGGTTGGACTGGCTGACCAGCACACCTCAGTGATCCTCCTGTCCCCTCCTCTCTTTGCACCGGGGTTGCAGAATGCCTGACCATGTCTACATTTTCAGGTGGGTGCTAAGTACTACATGAACCTCCTGATAACTGTGCAACAAGTGCTTTTACCTGCTGAGCTACCCCTCCTCCAGTGTGTGTTTGTTTAGTTCTAAAAACACAACTGGCCTTGAACTCATGGCATTCCTCCTGCCTCTGCCTCCTGAGTGCTGAGATTATAGACAATGCCAACAAGCCCCTTTTGTAGTGTTTAATCAATAAAGGTAAGGTAACCATCATTTTCGTTCTCCCACCTATCTTCTGCCCCCAGAATTAACTGTCCACCCTAGCACACATTTTTGCTCTCATAAGGTTTTCATCTTGTCATGTGTGCTACTTCTGTTCCCCCATCCCCCCACCCCCTCCTTGACTTTGCTTTGTAGAAGAGGATCTGGGAAGTACTGTTCCCGATCTTTTTCTAGAAGATGTAGATTTGATAGCCTGAGGAACTGGGAGAAGGAGTGAGATACTGGTTGCCAAGAGCTTGTCTGGGAATGGTGCTGGGTGCACAGCCCCTCCACAGAGTTAGCACAGGGGTGGAACATGGGGAAGGTTAGCTCCTGGACCTCTTGCCAAACTTGGGAACATAGACCTGGATTCTAAAAACATTGCTTGTACCCATTGTCATTAGCCCCTCCCTGTAGGCTTGTGGCAAGTCCCTTATGACTAGTATTATTTTGGTTTTCCATTTCCTTTATTTTAGTGAGTTTTTGAGAACCAGCAAATGGATTGGTTAGGAGAGCAAAGGTGAAATCTACAGGGAGCTTAGGAATCACCCAGTCTTCATTTTCCTCTTAAGGGTAAATGAGATGCATAGAAAGGGAAGCATGAAGCTGGGGAATTTGCTCAGTGTTATATAACTGCCAGGTTGCAACAGAGTTGAAAACAGACTCCAGTGCTCCTGACTCAGGCCTAGACAGGTCTCACTTTCCCACCCAGCACCTTGGAGGTGTGTGCACTCACCTTTCTGTTCCTCACATTTCAGCCATGATTTCTGGTAGCTTTTTTCTAAGGTGTATTGTGTATGAGTATGCATGTATGTATGTGTATAGGTATGTGTGTGTGTTTATGTGCATATGGAGGCCAAAGGACAACCTTTTTTGGGGTGCTATCTATCTTTTTTGAGAACAGAGTCTCTTACTGACCTGGAACTCGCCATGTAGACTAGACTGGTTAGCCAGTGAGCCTTAGAGGCTGCCCTAGCCCAGCACTGAAATTACAAGCCCACCATGCCTGGTTTGTTTTGTACATGGGTTGTGAGGGTTGAACTCAGGTCACAGTTGCTGAGTTGCAAGCACTTTACTGACTGAGCTGTTTCCTTGCCCCCTCCCTGATTTCTGTTTTTGCATGGTGAATCTAAATAGCCTTTTTTGGAACATTGGAACCTTATAAACATATATTCTTTGATCACTTTTTCTTTTTTTCTCAATAAAATACTTATAGCAATCTTAGCTGTCATTTTTCTTCTTTAAACACAATATAAATATTTACAAAATTCATAGCAAAGACTTTTTATAATAGGTTACTTACAAGGTACTACCCTAAAGATGGCTGTATTTTCCTTATTTACTCCGGATACCTTCTTACTGTGCTTAATGATGTTAAATGTAGTTAGCAAGGATGGAGGAGCCCTTTGGTATCAAATCCCACAGTTTATATGAATTTTTATTATGCAGGAGAATCAGTGCTTGAAGCCTTGTCTTTAGGGTTTAAGTGCAATGACAACTGAAGAATGAGGAAAGCTTGCCAAGAAAGCCTGCTCATATCAGCTGTTGGTTTCTTGATTCTCAGCCCTAAGCAGATACTGGCTTTGAGGGCGTGACACACAATAGTCCTCAGGAGCTGAGGAGTCAGCAAATAGGGCTTCAAGAAGCTTTTCTGATAGGGATGCAGGATTGGGAGGAAACATTGGGGTGTTAAAGGAATCAGATCAGGAAATGGCTTGATATCCTTGTTCAGGTTTTTTCTTTTCCCCTCTGTACTAGTAGCATGGCTAGTTAGTTTGGTGAGATATGTAGTCCCCCTCTAAGGAGCCAAGATGTGACCTTCGGGACATAAATAATACCCTTTTAATGACACTCAAAATTAATTCTTTTAGTGTAATCCTCTAGCAAAGAAAGGAGAAAATTGAATTTGTAAAGCCTCATTTTACCCAGAGACTTTAGAGTGAAAAGGGGCCTGCATATTCGTGAATAGGTGCTTAAACAGGTGACAGAACAGAAATGTCATTGCAGCAAACTGTCCTGTTTGAAAAGTCTCGGGCAACAGAATAGCTTGGCAGGTTGGAAGATAATGTTCACTTCAAGGCTTTTTCCTCAACAAATTAAAGCCAGAGCAGTTGACATAATAGAAAGGGATGCTGTGTCCTTGGTGCTCTTGTTTCGGGACTGCATTATTAGAAAATGTGTCTGTCAGTAAATCACATGGAGAATGTGGTGCCCTGTTAAATAGCTGTCAGCTCTTCTAATTCCGAGTTCCTGTCTGATTCTCAAGTAATTCTGAGCCTCTCCGAGAGGTCGTAGTGGGCTTCTGTTTCACAAAGTGTGTTCCTTTAGCAGTAGTGCTGGGAAGCTTACGTTTGCTTAGCTGAGGAACTCTTTCTTTTTTAAAATATATTATCAGGTAAATTTATTCTCAGTGTGGCATTCTCTGATCACAGTGCCATGTCTGCACAATGTTCAAATAACAGTTCTTACAAATTTTTCAAAACAGAGAACAGTGTAGCATACATGCATTTAAACAGACACTGGTTTTTGCTGTTTGTTTAAATAATTTACCCATTTATACTTAATTATGTATCTTTAAGCAATATGGCTATTCACAATGCAAGGATTATAATAAACATAGCTTTTGGTATATTATCTATTGTCCAAGTCATGCTTCACAGTTGTCTTTATAATAACCTTTTGTAGCTGATTTTTAAAATTAATATCTTTATTATGAATAATTATATACATTATATGAGAAAATCTTGTAAAGGTACCCCCATTTCCTTCCTCTCTGTCCTTTACCCACTGGGGTCCCTCATAGGTGTGAATACTGGATCTGTCCATAGGGTAGGGGATTATGAACTGCACCAGAGGGAGCTAGTTTTTTTTTTCCTCCCTATTGTGTGGTGTTGTTGAGGGGGGCAACGTCTCTGGATATTCTCACCACCATGGCTCTTATATTCTTTTTGCCCCTTCTTCCACTCAGTTCTCTGAGTCATGGTGGGTGAGTTTTAAGTCTGCTTAATTGTTGAGATCTTAAGTGTCTTTGGACTTCTGCTTTGGGTTGTATTGTGTATCGTTGGTGTCTGTCTCCATTGACCTTTCATGGGTTATCTGATTTGCTGCTTAAAGAGGGAGTCTGGCCTTGTAATTGGGAATGTACATAGCCCGCCTCTCACTTTTCAGAGGGGTTATAGATGGAGTGGCTCTATTAACTGTTGCCCTCAGCTATTTGGTCTTCAGTAAATTCTAGAGGTAGTTTTAATTGCACCTATCCTCATATATTAAAAGGTTGAGTGTACACAAGCAGTCCCCTCAACAGTAACATCTCTCATCTTAGAAAAATGAACAGGCAATAGTTGGTTACAGGTTTTAAGATAGTTCCTTAACACTGTCCTCAGAAAGTGGATTTTGATAACAACATACAGCTGTCTCTTACCCTGGCCGCACTATCCATTGGACTGTGGTGGACTTTTGATAGATCTAGAAGTGGTTTTGGCCTTGGAGTTGGAATTGCTTTCTTAGCTACCTTAGTTACTCAACTGCTAGTCTACAATGGTGTCTACCAGTAAGTACTGTTCTCTTGTGCTTGTTTGCTCTGTAAATAAATGATATCTGGATTTAGAATCGAGGTATTGAACTGTGTCAAACAGTTGTAACCTGCAGAATCATTTTCTTAATTGTGACAATCTCAACAGTCCTTGCACTTCTCCGTGGGTCCTTAAACTATAACTCTATCATTCCAGGTATACATCTCCAGATTTTCTCTATGTTCGTTCTTGGTTGCCATGCATATTTTTTGCTGGAGGAATAACAATGGGAAACATTGGCCGACAACTGGCAATGGTAAGCTGGTACTTCTGTCATCACTTTGCCATGTAAAGAACACGACAGCTTTCCTGAAATGTCCATCTTTCCAGGGGAAGCACTGGTGAAGACAGCTTTCTTTGATTTCTCTTTTGTCCTTTCATTGATATAAATCATTTGAAAGATTTAATTATAGAAATATTAAGAGTTGAGCTACTGGGGATAAAAGGCAAAATGTATTATGGAAAGGGTGATACAATTTATCCACCTTGTGGAACGATTAGATTTTCATGAGTTTTTAACTAATCATCAGGAATTTGTTTCACCCAAGAGGAGCAGTCTTGAGAGTGAGAGGGCCACCTTGCTGCAGTGTCTATAAATAAAGACTCTCCCTGATCAAGACGTCTGTTTAGTCATGGTGGCGAGGGCCCCATGGCAGTAAGCGCTGTCACTGCTGTGACATTAGCTGTAGGGAGAAGTGAGAGACTTACTTTGCCATCTTTTTGATAATCGTGACCACCCAGTTATTCTATCTCGCTTGGTTTATTTTAAATGTGGCTGTTATTTTTATCATTCTACTTCTGAAATACTGTTGTGACTAGATGCTTTTATATTGCAATCTTTTCCTTTAACTCATAAAGTAATTCCTCAGTCCTTAAGTTCATGACCGTCCTTTGCTGATTTGCATTGCTGAGCAGAATAGAAACACACTGTGCTTCCTCTCATCCTGTAGGATTTACCTGAACCTCCAGCTGCTATTGCTGCTGTGGAAGCTGTCTCTTCCTCCTGTTGTTGTCTCTTTCACTTTTAGATGTAATTGCTTAACACTCGGATTCTTCAAGGAATAAAGTGGATATATATTCAAAATATTTATTTTAGATCTTTGCAGTTTTTTGGGGGGGGCAGTTGCAATTCAAGTGTTTATCTATTAACTTTTTACCTTTTAATTTTTGCAGTATGAATATAAAGTTATTACAGAAAAATCTCATCAAGAATGAAGAAGGCAAAACTATATCTTTTATACAAAAAGGCAAAAAGAAAATGGCATGTGTATAACAGATGCACCAACAAACTTGGAACTGTAAAATTGTGAAGATGCAATTTTCCATGTGGTGGTGTGTGCGGATACATGCTCTTTACTGCAATCTGTGATTGCTCCATGTGTAAATCAGTTAGAAACCTTTAGGTATTTGACTTCAATAAATGTAAGATATATATATGCACTACATGAAAAGTATGTTGATTAATACATAAAATTTTTAAATTAATTTTTTTAAACATACCATGCACTGTATCATAATGTTGATGTGCCAAAATACTCTATTACTGTCATAAGGAGTGTAAGAGTGCTTTGAACAATTTATAAAGTTAGTGAAAGAAAACAAGAGAAGAGCCAAAAACCAAAAGGCTGAAAAGCGAATGAGCGGCTGGTCTTTTCTCTTGCTCACTGCTGTGCCTTTTCTTTGGTCACAGCAGTGAGTTGTGAGGTCCCCAGCCCGTGGCTTGTGTCAGTTCTGTTATTTAATATATGCCGAAATGAACTTCCATGGAATGGTTTTAAACATTCCTTTCTAGAAGCCCAAAGAATCATTTTCTGTTTTGACAGATGTTCCTGGAGGTACGTGTTATAGGCAGGGGAGGTTATCACTTAAATTGTTTTGAGTCTACATGTGAAAAAGTACAAATAATTTAAAAAACTAGAAATTTGTGTAGATTAAGTATGTTTGGGAGTATAATGTGACCTTTAGGACCACAGCATTTAGAGTGATAGTAGCTGTCTTTGCAATATAGAATCTCGTTCTTTTTTGCACATGGGACATCAAGAAACATCACACCGAGTAGCATGAAGTTTCTGATTCTTTTGGGTTTCACAAAGCAACCAGTGTAGCTGGGTTTGGCCATGTGACTGACTGTCCATGGAATGTCTGAATTTACAGTGTTATCATGTATGGTTTAGATCTATAAATTCTTCTGGACTTGTCTTTGAGGGAATAGTCCAGTCTTGAAAGGCATTGAGAATTCATTCTGTGCATACTGAAGAACCTGAGAACAGTTCTGGACACATCTTATTAATGACTTCAGTTATTTAAGTATGCCTCAATATATTAGCAGGTTCTCCCACACCCCAATTAATTTTCCTTTCTGATTGATAATTATCCAAAAGGCAGGTGAGATCTTCTGAATGTTATGCTGGGTATATGTGTGTGCGTGTGTAAGAATGTGTTCATATGTCTACATGTGCTTGTGCTCACGCTTTCTAGAATGTTAGGTAGATATTTCTAAAATTTGGGTTTGAAAGCAGTTGCTATCAGACTGAGATCTTGTATGCCAAACTTCGGTGTCCTTTGATGTCTTCAGACTGAAAGTGTGAACAACCTAAGAGGATTTCATGTGAATATGTGTACACAAGCCTAACTGTAGTGGCGGCAAACATAAAACTGTAATTTATTATCCTATCTTCCAGATGTTATTCATTTAGAACAAATAAGGTATATTTTTAGAATCAAATTTGCAAGCACTATAAAATCTTTAATAAGTTATAAGGTCTATGATGTGTTTACTTTGAAAAATGCTGTTAAAAGCAAAAGCAAGATGTATTAAATATGTCATTATCACCCTGGCTAAGTCTTTTTTTTTCTTTCTCATGATAAATGAACAATATAGTACTGTGGGTTAATATTATGAAATTACTATGTGTGGTTGTGTTTGCTAAGAAATAATGAGAAGATCTCAGCATAATATTGAGATTGAGTGATTATCATTGGAGTTCTTTTAAAAAAATTATTTTCAAGCAGAGAGATATAGACACAGAGAGAAGAATGAGTATGCTAAGGCCTCTAGCCACTGCAAATGCACTCCAGATGCATGTGCTACTTTGTGCATCTGGTTTTACATGGGTACTGGAGAATCGAACCTGGGTCGTTGGGCTTTGCAGGCAAGGACCTTAACCAGTGAGCAATCTCTCCAGCCCATTGTTGGAGTTCTTAAAAAAGGGACGATTAATGCTGGCAAGAGTAAAGTGGTTTCATTATTTGGGTGAGCATGTAAGGTAGGCATCTCTTTCTGTTTTGCACTAAAAGAAAATGGTAAACAGTTTTTCACATTGTTATCCTGGTAATGTTTCTTTGCCTTTATTATTTAAAGTTGTAGGAATTTGAACAGCTGAAAACTGGGACATTCTACAAATATAAGAAAACAGTTAAAATTAACTAGCCAAAGCCCTGTTCACTGTTCACTGAGCTTATTATTATTATTATTATTATTATTATTATCATTATTATTATTATTTTGGTTTGACCTTTGTAAGGCCATGGGAACACTCCACGATTTCCTCATTTCTCACAGCTTATGTTTTCCAGGTGGATTCTTGACTTGGTCACTAAGTACTTCTGCACTTGTATTGGCTTTTTTTTTTTTTTTCTTCACGACAACGTATATATTGTATGTAAGGCATTTTTTCCCAGTGGTCTGAATACTAAATTGAATTTTGTGTGTCTGAATAAGTCTTTCATTCTTGAATAACAGTTTAACAGGCTGTTGAATGTTAGCCTTACCTTTTTCTCTCTTGTCTTTTGGCACTTGAAAGATAGTTATCTTCTGTTGCTTCACATTGCAGATGACAAATCTGCTGTTAGTGTAACTTCCCTTCTTTTGTGATCTGCCCTTTCAATCCTTCTGTCTTAACAGGATTTTTATCCCCAAGACATTTCAGCTCAATGTAATGTGTTTACTTGTACGCTGGTTTTGATGTGTCTTGTTTGGTATTCAGTATCCACTTTGGATTTGTAGTTTCATGTCTTCAGTTCTGGAACATTCTTAAATGTAGTTGCCTTAAATGTGCCTTGGCCACACGGAGGCCTAGAAGGCAGCGCTGGTGCTGTGTCCCCCCACCTCCAGAACTGCTGAAAAATTAGTCTGGGGTATTCCCTGAGCGCTTGGGCTTTTCAGGGTTCTTAGGCATCAGATAAGAAGATGGTGAAGGAAAAGAGATGGGTAGTGAAGAGAAGAGCCAGTGTGGAGTCTGCTGAATTTAAGGACTTAAGTGAGATAATGGTTAAGGAAGAAGTAGAGTGACTTTATTTTTCTACCTTTGGAAAATAGGTGTATATCTCCTTCAACCAAAGGAGGAATACAGACTAGTAGACCAGAGAGCAAAGTGAATGAGTTCGGTTTAATATGTCATGGTTGAGGGAGCTATGTGGAAGGCATTTGGTGAAAATGTAAGCATGTGGGTATTTCAGTCTTATTGGCTGGATGTAAATATGCCGTAGTGTCATTGAAGCTGTGGGAATAGACGTGAGACCCCTAGGGAAGAGCATGTGAGATGGAAGGACGTGGTCAGAGGCATGCTGGGATGTTGGAGGAGAAGCTGGTGAAGGAGGTAAGGGGAGGATGGTCAGGAGCAGTAAGAAATGCTACAGGCATGGAGACCTGCATTTATAATGCTAGCACTCCAGAGGCTAAAGCCGCAGGATCATGAATTTGTGCCCAGCCTGAGCTACATGGTAAGATCTTGAAGAAAGCGGGAGGGGGGGTGCAGAAGGGAAGGGAAGGAAGGAAGAAGAAAATTCACTGTACACTAATAAAATAGTTCATGAAATTCATGAGGTGGCTGGGGAGATGGCTCCGTGGGTAAGAGCACTCTGTGAGCATGAGGACCTGAGTTTAATCCTCAGCACTCATGCTTGTAACCCCACTGCTGTATAGGGGTGAAAACCAGAAGATCTCTTGGGCTCCCTGGTCAGCCAGTATAGGCAGAACACAGGGAATTCCAGGTTCAGTGAGGGACTCTTGAGGGAGCAGGGTGACGTCAAAGGACTGCAAGTCCTGTAAACATTCATCTTCATTGACTGGATTTAGAATCCCCTAGGAGCTACACCTCTGGGTGTGTCTGTGAAGGTGTTTCCAGAGAAGTTTGACAAGAGGGAGACCCACCCTTAGTGGGGGTATTTACCTTCCCATGCCTAGGGTATAGGACAGAATAAAAAGGCAAACAGGCTGGAAATATGACTCAGTTGATAAAGTCTTGCCTTGCAAGCATGAGGACCTGAGTTTAATCCCCAGAATCCATATAAAAATGCTGGGCATGGTGGCTCTGTGCTTATAATCACAACATTAGGAAGGAGGAAGACAGGCATATCCCTGGGGCTTGCCGATCAGCTATGCTAGCCTAATTGGCAAGCTCCAGGCCAAAGAGAGACCTTGTCCCAAAGTAGGTAGATGGAGTTCCTGAGGTTGATGCCTGAGGTGGTCCTCTAGCCTCCAGATGCAAGCACACCACACGCTATGCACACATTAAAAAGTAAAAGGAGAAAGAGCTAAGCTGAGCATTCACCTCTTTCCTGGCTGTGGGTATGATGTAACCTGCTTGTTCATGTACCTGCTCAACACAGTTCAAGCCATTCTTGTCATCATACCATTCCTGCCATGATGGACTGTACCCAGAAACAGACAAACATTTTGATGAGTTGCTTCTTGTCATGTATTCTGTCACAGCAATGGGAAAAGTAACTCATACACCCTGTTTTGTGAGGAGGCGGTAGGTGTGGTTACGTGGGCAGATAGGAGCTTCTGGCACATTTCCTTATCTTGATGGGGTCCAGGGAATGATCTAAACAACTTATGTTTACTGAGTTCACTGGAGGAGGTGGAAAAGACATGTAAAGCTTGAACAAACGGATATTTATGCTGATAGGGATGCAGCTTGGAATGGTGTTAGAGATCGGGTGAAAAGGGAGAGAGCATGTTCTCCTTTTCCATCAAGTGAAATTATTATCCTTGTTTGCATGTCACTTTAACTGGACTCCCTTGCATTCTTTTAAAAATATTTTATTTGTTTATGAGAGAGCTATATACACAGAGATAGATCGATAGATGAGAGATCAATCTGATAGATCGATCCATCGATTGATCGATCGATCGATAGATAGAACACCAGGGCCTCTAGCCACTGCAAAGGAACTCCAGATGCTTGTGCCCCTTTATGCACCATGTCTTTATGTGGGTACTGGGGAATTGAACTCCTGTCCTTAGGCCTTGTAGGCAAGTGCCTTAAATGCTGAGCCATCTCTCTAGCTCCTCCCTTGCATTCTTCTATGTACTTAATTTTTAAGGTATTTATCATCATCCTAGATATGGTGAAGTTTCGCTGTAGTATGTTGAATAGATCTTTCAATGCTACTAAGAGATTTTTTTTTTTAATTCTGGGAAATTTTCCTCTATTTTTAGTTTATTCAACATCTCTCTTCATCTAAAAGTCTTTTAAGAGATCACTGACCCTTTCTGTTTTCTGAGTACTCTTTGGCTGGTTTCTGTCATGCTACCTTCTAGAAGAATTAATTACTGGATCCTCCAGCTCATTGGAGTCCTCTTCGGCTGTATCTAGTATTCAGTCCACTTGTAATAAAAGTGGATTTCTTTTCTTTTTAGAAGTATTACTTCTGTGGATTTGCAGTAGGAAGGAAGAAGGTACACCTTAACTTGCTGACCTGATCCAACCTTCCCCACCGTGGTGCTGGGAGTTGTACCCTGAGCCTCACACATGCGAGGCAGAAACTGTACCAGGGAGCTCTGTTCCTAATCCTACTCATCACTTTTTTTGTATTATCAAATCATATTTCAAAACTCCATTAAAAAGAAGCTGTTATGTATAGGTTAGGTCAGAGTGTTAAAGTGGGCCTCAAGAAAAATTGGAACAGATATTTCCCTGGTAGAAGTTGGGTAGTACATAGTGGTTCACTGTCATCAAGTATCCTCGTGTCTCCTGTGTGTCTCCCTTCTTTTATCACCGATCAGATTTGGGGAGCCTGTCATCCTTCTATGATTTACAAGATAGACTTTTCCCTAGCACTCAAGTGTTCTGAAGACAATGTTGTTAGGAATCAGCCTTGGCAGGTCAAGTAGATAATGATGTCCCTGGGAAAGACTGGGCTATTGATGGGCCTCGTGTCAGACTGATTGCCACATATGGGCAATTTTTCCCTTTCACTGTTTCCCTGGTTTCAGTCTCCATGAGGATTTTCATGATCAAGGGGCAGTTTTGACTCCATGTCAAAATTGTTCTGTAGGGGGAAAAAAAAGATAAAGTTGATAAGGCATTTGCCATACAAGCGTGAGTACCTGAGTTCAGATCCCGGAACCCACATAATGCCAGATGCTATAGTGCTGGAACAAATATAATCTCAGCATGCCTAGGGTGAGAAGGGAGGTGGAGGCTGGAAAATCAATCAGAAGGTCACAGACCAGCTAGCCTGGTGAAAGCTGCCTCAAACAACAAAACCAGAAGCTTTCCCTTAGACAAGGTGGAAAGTGAGGACTGAAACCCAAAATTGTCCTCTGACCTCCAAACTTCCATTGTGCATCACATGTGTGCTTGCACTCACATGTCAACACACGCCATCATGCACACGAAATCCTTTTTGAATACTGTTGTGAAAATGGTATGCAGATTGTTCTATTGGCAAGGTACATCTCTCTTTTAGAAACACTTTGAGGACCCTTATGCAGATTGTGATCAACAGTTCACTGTGATGAGCATGGGGTTAGACAAAGGAAAGAAAGAACTCAAGTTCTGAATCTGTCTATCTTAGCAGAGGAGCTTCTAACTCGCATTCCCTGGGAATTTCTGCCATCCAATGAAACTCCTATTCTCCTTATAGTCAGATGTCACTCTTTGATCTTTTGGGAATGTCTGCTCAACTTAGAGTGTGACAGAGTTCTGCCTCAGAACAGAATTTCTGCTCTTGCAAGACAGAGTACTGTCCTATCAATTCAGATCACTGAGTGCTCCAGGTGGGCTCAGTCTGCAGACATGGCCCAGGAGAATCACAGAAAGCACATTTAAGACGAAGGTTAAAGCTGGTGATAAAGATAAGCCCTTGTGGAATTTTCAGTACTGGACACCTGGTGTGTGTCAAAATCATGTCTATCTAAGACACAGTAACTCAGTGCACATTGAAGCATAGCTTTTCAGAATTTATGTAAAATTCATCGTAAAGTTGAAATGCGTTGTTTTGCTCCTCAGAAAAAAATACATTACAAATAAATTTTTGGATATTTTTATGTAGGTGTGCATATGTTCTTGTGTCTGCAGGTGCACAGGTGTGTGCTAAGGTCAGAGGACAGCCTCAGGTCTTTCTTGTTCCTTAGGAATGCCATCTACCTTTTTTTAGACAGGGTCTCATTGTCTTGGAGTTCACCAAATTGGCTAGATTGGCCAGCGAGCCCCAAGGATCCTCCTGTCTCTGCTTCCCTTGTGTTGGGATTACAGGTGTGCATCACTAGGCCTGGCATTTTACCTGAGTTCTGCGGGTCAAACTCAGGTTCTCATGCTTGCAAGATAGGTACTTTACCAACTGAGTTATCTGCCCAGCTCCAAATGTTTCATTTAAAAACACATTTTTTTTTCAATTTTTGAAATTTTCATGCATGCATATAATGTATTTTGGTCTTGTTCCCTCTACCAGTTACCTTCTCTTGCCTCTCTCCCATTAACACCCTTCTTCCTCATTGATCCCCATCTTCCCTTCATGTCTTTTTTAAACCCATTGACTTAAATTAGGGTTGCTCACATGTTTGATATTTGTATTTGACTTCTCAATGACAGCGTCTTTTTATCCGGGCATAACTTGGTTGGGATGTTAGGATAGTGTCTGCTGCGATACAAAGTTAATTCTTTAAATCTCAGTGGTTTTACCTCATGAGTTTATTTCTCACATGTATGACATTAACAGCCTGGATGAAAGGAGGCTCAGATTCATGACATGTGGCTACCCCACTGTGGAAAATCACCACGGCAGAGAACAAAGGAGCCAGGGTCTTAGTGCCCACTCTCCTCTGCTGAACCCCAAAGCAATGTGCTGTGGTTCTGTTGGGTGCATCGGCAGGGCACCTCCTCTCACCTTAACCAGCAACAAGGGGATATGTGGAGAGAACAGCCAAATGTCAATGGCAGGGTCCCATGCTGTTGGTATACTTCTCTCCCTTTGTGGTTCATACTGGTAGAGGCATGGTTCAGTCTGCAGAGCATCTGCGATTTCCAGGTCCTTGTGTCCTGGAACAAAGAGATGAGGTGCCTGAGGTCCAGAGAGACAAATACCGCATGTTCTCTCTCATATATGGATCCTAGCTACAAATGTTTAGATTTGTTTGTGAGTTGGAGTAAAAGTAATAGAGCCCAGAAAACAGGACAGGAGCTATAAGGGAGGGAGGAGAGGGGAGACTTCAGGGAGAGTATTGTATATATGTAAGCAATGATCAGATTACTAGGGGTGCAATGGCTTAAGTGGAGTCAGGGGAAAGGATTGAGTAAAGGAGGGGTGGGAAGAGAGTTAACCAAAATTTAAGAGGTTTAAAATAAGCCATATGGAAACCTACTTCTTTGAATAATGGCACACCCAGAAGCCATAGATTGTTACTAGAAAAATTTCAGTGCCAGGGATGGGATACCTGCCAGTGAGTTTTTGGACAGGAAGATTCCTGAGGCCACCAAAACATTACAGCCCATTGCCAAGGCTCTTGGTTGCCCTCCAGAACAAGATGGTAAGACCCTATTGTTGAAGACTACACTGGCTTGGGCTGCAGGTCATTGAGAAATCAAGCTGGAGCTGAGCTTTCATGGCTGGTAATTTTTTTTTTTTTTTTTGCTGGTGTGTGTGTGTGTGTGTGTGTGTGTGTGTGTGTGTGTGTGTGTGTGTGTGTGCTGCATATGTTTGCCAGCATAGGGGATCTCTGCTGTGCTGGCAGTGGAATGTCGGGTGTCCTATTCAATCCATTGCTCTCCTACTTGGTCTTATTTTGAGCTGGAGTCTCTTTGTACTGAGTCCGAAGTTTGTGGGGCTCTGAGGATTCTCTTCTCTGCTCCCCTGCAAAACTGGGGTTATAGGCATGTGTGCCCACGCCCAGCACCTTTACATGGGATCTGGAGATTTGAACTCACGCAGTCTCAGGCCCTCAGGTCCTCATGCTAGCACACAAAGTGCATGTAAGGGCTGGGCCATCTCTCCAGCCCAGGTGCAAGGTTTTTAAATGGTACAGTGGTTTCAGAACCTTGTCTGAGTTCAGTGACCAAGGAGTCTCCTTGTCACCACAGCATACTGTCCCTTCAAAGCCTGCATTGGCTCAGGACTTTGGTGTGTATGTGTGATTCATCACTGGGAATGAACAGCAGGCCATAGGAGGCCTTGGCAACATCATCGTAGCCCAAGATTTCTAATTCAAAGAAAACCAGCAACAAAACAAAACAACTGATAGACTTCAGAGACATTCACTAGGTGGAATAGTGTAGTTTGAGTGTGTAATGTTCCTCTCGGGCTCACATGCTTAAATACTCAGCTCCCAATTTGTGGCCATGTTTGGGAAGATTGTTGAACTTTTCCATGGTAGAGACTTGCAGAGGAGCCCATCCCCACATCATGTCTATGCTCTGCTTCCTGACTGCAGATGCAGTGTGGTCAAGTAGCACATGTGCATGCCAATGCGCTCCCAAGCCATGATGGACAGTGCCCTCAAACTGTGAGGTGGAATAAACCATGTCCTCCTTAAGTTTCTTCTCATCATGTTCTTGGTCACAGCAACCAGTGTAACCAATACAAACACGTTCCTCCATGGAATCCAGTTTCTTTAAGAAGTTAGTAAAGGTATTCCTAGAAATAGAGAACCTCAGACCTCTTTTCTTTGTTTGTTTGTTTCTTTCTTTTGTCTTTCTTCTTCCTTTCTCTTTTCTCTCTCTCTCTCTCTCTCTCTCTCTCTCTCTCTCTCTCTCTCTCTCTCTCTCTCTCTCTCTCTCTCTCTTTTATTAGAGGTGAGACAGGGAGACAAAGAATGGGCACACCAGGGCTTCTAACCACTGCAAATGAACTCCAGACACATGCCACTTTGTGTATCTGGCCTTATTGTGAATATTGGGGAATCGAACATGGGCCACATGCTTTGCAAGCAAGAGTCTTTAGCCACTGAGCCATCCTCCACCACACTCCCTTACGCCTCTTTGTATGGTAGAGATTCCACTGCAGCTTCTACAAAACCAGTTCGTCAGAGAAATCTGACAGAATAGAAAAGAGAATTTTAACAAGTTTTGACTTTTGATCTTTTTGAAAGATTCAGTCAGAAGCCTGTGTGAATTATTGTCCTGGGCCCATACTATGTAAGTGACAGCCTTGTGGGGAGGCCATTCAGATGAAATGTATAGTTAAAGCACTCTGTAAGAGGAAATACATTGTTCACACAGTGTTCAGGAAAGGTGACTTTAAACCTGAAGAGGTTCCGTGAGCTTGAGGGTGCAAGGGTCTTTCTCAGCTTTTTATTATGGTGGTCTTGCTGCTACACAAGCAAGTGGGTAACTTGCTGCTACACAAGCATGAGGGCCTGAGTGAGATCCCCAGAACCCACCTTAAAAAGCCAGGTGTGGCATGCACTTGTAATTCCAGTGCTGAGGAGGCAGACAGGTGGATCTCTTGAGCTCACTGGCCAGTCTTCTGGTCTACTTGGTGAGCTACTGGCCAGTGGGAGGACCTGCATCAAAAAAAGAGAACTCAAAAAATTAATAACAAAAACTCAAAATAACAAAAGCCTCACAAAATGAGGCACTGACCTCAACAAAGAATTCAGAGGAGGAAATACATATGGCCTTTACTCACTTGAGAAAGTGCTCAGCATCCTTAAGCATCAGGGAAATGAAAATCAAAACCACAGTGAGATTCCACCTTACTCCAGTCAGAATGGCAATCATAAAGAAAACCAACAACAATAATTGCTGGCGAGGATGCAGGGAAAAAGGAACCCTCATTCACTTCTGGTGGGATTGCAAGCTTGTTCAACTGCTTTGGAAAGCACTGTGGAGACTCCTCAGCAGAATGGACATAGAACTACCAATGGAACCAGCTATCCCTCTACTAGGCATCTACCCACAAGATGTCACACCACAGCATAGAGACATTTGTGCAACTATGTTTATAGTAGCTCAATTCATAATAGCCAAGAATTGGAATCAACTAAAGTGCCCATTCATGGAGGAATGGATAACAAAACTGGTATATTTACATGATGGAATTCTACTCAGCTGAAAGGAAAAATGACATTGAAATTTAGGGAAAAATGGTCTGGCTTGGAGCAGATCCTACTAAGTGATCTCTCAAAAGAACAGAGAGCCAAACGCCGCATATTCTCCCTCATATGCGGTTCCTAACCAGGTTAATCGTAAACTCTATGCTGACCAGTCGAGAGAAGTGAGAGTTTATGAAAGAGGGGTAAGGGGTGGTGGGGGTGACTTAAGCATGAAGCTAAACCAAAATGGGTTCAAAATCATAAAATCCTTACTGTAGTATTGAGCAAGTAATGGGCGTTGTCCCATAAATAGAAGGGGAGAGAGTCTAAGCCTCATTGAGCTGTTGACCAAAGTGAACCATATGGTTCCAAAAATAAGACAGGATTCTGTCAAAGCTCTTGAATGCCCTCCCCAGGCCTGAGGTAGGATCCTGTTGCTGCAGAAACTACAGAAAGCCATCCATCAGCATTGAGAGACTCTGAGAGGTCCAGAATGGTAACCAGCCCCCAGATGGTAGTCTATATGGTGCTGGAAGGCACTGCATAAGCTGCCAGGGGAACCTGGTCAACGACAGCTGGAGAAAACAACACTGACAGGAAACGCAGTCTGCTGCCATGAGTATGCTGAACACACTTCTTACTGGGAGAGAACAGCGAACCAAGAAAGGAACACGTGCAGTGGGGGAGCCAAAGCCTGGGGGGGGGCAATCAACAGCTTTTAATTCGGCCAAATAATCCACTCAGTGATGGGGAGCTGGAACTGGGGACTCAGAGCAAAATACACTGTACGAGTGATTTACAAAGAGCCTACTAACAATAGAATCTAGCCAATTCAGAAATGTGTATCTGTTAACCTATACTGATCTCACTCTTCGATGGAGATTCTGTTTGTATCTTTCAGAATGTAGCGAGAGAGCTGTGGCTCTTCCAACCCTACCAATGAACCACAGGCCAATAGCTGAAATCCTGGCAGGAGATGAGCCACACCAGACCTACCGTGGAGTATCCATATGGATCCCCGAAGAGAGTGGTGGGACAGACAGGAGACCCATAACCATAGCCAATCAGTCAACACAGGATACGCCAGACAGACACCAATGATTTTCAACACAATCTAAAGCAGAAGTACAGAGGCCCCCTAAGACCTCAACAATAAAGCAGCCTTAATACTCACCCACCATGACTCAGGGAACTGAGCAGAAGAGTGGGCAGAAAGATTTTAAGAGCCATGGTGGGGGAGAACTACCTGAGACAACACCCCCCTCAGTCACATCACTCTAAGGTGGGTGGAACCTGGCTGGCTCCTAGGATAT
Source organism: Zapus hudsonius (assembly GCA_004024765.1). Lineage (NCBI taxonomy): Eukaryota > Metazoa > Chordata > Mammalia > Rodentia > Dipodidae > Zapus > Zapus hudsonius. Next base: position 29,726 of record PVHP010004198.1, on the reverse strand, counting down.
CCATAATCCTCTACCTCAAGGACAGATCCAGACTGCCCACGGAGGAGGATATCCAGATGATTGGGGTTAGGGAAGAGGAGCATTGGGGAAATGGGGATAACAACTCAGGATTTATTCATTGAATTTATCTCATTATGGATAAAAAAAGGTGGATGACATTCTTAGGAATGACACCCAAGTTTGTTCTCTTGAATCCAGGTGCATGCACATGTCCACATAGACCAGGACACACAACACACACACACACACACACACACACACACACACTAAAAGGCCTAGCTCACAAAGGATGTATAATCAAATATGTAGCCCAGGCTTTCCTATAGTTTGCTATGTACAGCTGAGGGTGACTAACTGTGGCTCCTCCTGCCTTCACCTCACTAGTGCTGGGATTACAGACATGCACTACCACACCAGGTTTATGCATTGTTGGGAATCAAACCTAGGGACTTATGCATGTTAGGCAAGCAGTCTACCAGTTGAGCTACATCCCTAACCATGTCCAATTAAATATTAGCTCCTTTTCCCTCTCTCCATCTCCATTTCAAAGTGTGTCCATCTAGCCAGCCTTGGTGCATGTCCTCTGGAGCAGGCTGCTTCCCTAAAGTTTCTTTCTAAACAAGAGAAACTCTCGTGCAGGGATTTTCTGTGCCTGCTTTGGGCCTTGCTGTGCCCTCAGTGGGTTCCTTAACAAGGGTCAGATCCTAAGGAGGGAGGAAGAGGAACTGGGCAATTGTCAGCATATGACTTAACAGTGGGTCTGGAGGTTTGTCCAGGTCAGACTGGGGCTACAGTCCATAGAAGGACACTCAGTTTTGGTGCCACGGAGGCCACAAAGTTTCTGGAAGGAAGAACACTAGAGATAGGAGGTGGGTACTATCCATATCTTAGTCTTGCCTGGGGATGATGGCGGCCCTCATGCTTTATAGTGTCACCTTTGCAAGAGTACATTCTCCCAAAGAAGGAGTTACATTTTAATTAGCCCCAAGTGCCTGGCTTCTGACACATAGTCCTTTTTCATGGGCCTCAACATTTCTGATGCTTTTTGCCCATGTCTGCTCCCTGCCTGATCTTTTCATGTGTATCAGAAGACAACCACCAGGCTGCCTGGAAATCCCATCACCAGACCTCAGGATATTAATTGCCGCGTTCTCCCCAACGGTTACACAAGTGCTGAAAAAGTGATTCTCTCAATAGTATCTTGTCAAAACGCCAGGCACAGTTTGTTTTTGACATTCTCTGCTACTGTTAAATAATAGTCTTGCTTCTGTCATAGCTAATGTTGACTTGAAGGCATTTGGAGGGCATTTCTCAACTTGAGCCTCAGCAGCGAGACCCAGGGCTTGACAGCTATTTCTCTTGCTTGCCCAAGGCAACTGAGTGTAAGGGTCATGACATTTGCTTCTCAGAGCTCTAAGAGAATTTCAAATGGGCACATGCCACTGAAAGCCTTAGATTCCACTGCCAGCATGAGCACACACATGCAGGATGTAAGCACAGACCTATGTGCATACAAGTTGGGATTCTTAAAAATTTGCCATCTTAGGGTTGACAAATATTAAACGGTATCTCTCATTTTAGGAACCCCCAAATCTAGTCGTTCTGCCTTGGTAAACCTCTACCAGTTCTAATGCCATACTTAAATTACAAATCTCTTTAAAATCAATAAACATTTTTATTGTTTCCTGTAGCCCCTGAGCACCGTCTGGCTAGCTGCACGCACCGCGTGCCATCTGTCAGGGAGAATCTGTTTCTTCATGCCCAGCGCTTTCCTGTGCTACTGTGTTCTCTAGGAATTTCATTTATGCTCCTTTCCCCACTTTTGTGTGAAGTCACTTTTTTTTTGAATTTTTCCTTTAATGACTCACAGATGGGGACATGGAGACTTCTTTCTATGTGAATGGCTACTTCTGAAGTTGTCACCCTTTATGAGGTAATGAGGGAAGGCAAGAAACAATAATGTGGGCAGAGCAAATGGGGACTATAGAAGAATTCCATGGAAATGCATGGGAGCTGGTGTGGTTTTTATATGAAGGTGCCAAAAAATGAACGATTGGTTTCAAAATAAATACCAGAAAAAGGGTAATTTTTATGTCTGCTTTGCACTTGGAGAAGAGTAGAGATGTAGTCATTTGAATTTCCGTTTATTAAGGCAACTTGGGAGCTTTGCCCATGGGGCTCTAGACTCTAAGTCTAACAACGCACTATTATGTATGCATGTATGCATGTATGCATGTATGCATGTAATGTATGTGCATGTGTATGCAGGTGCACATGTATGTGTATGTGTGCACTTCTGGAGGCCAGAGGACTATCCTTGGTGTTGTTCCTCAGGTCCCATCTGCCTTTTTTTGAGACAGGGTCTCTCATTGCCCTGAAGCTCACCGGAGATCCACGTATCTCTCCCTCCCCTGCTCTGGGAATACAAGCATGCATTAGCATGCCCTGTTTTTATGTGGGTACTGGGATCAAACTTAGGTCCTCATGTTGGCATGGCAAACACTTCACTGAGTCATCTCCTCAGCCTAAACATATTTTCTTTTAATTAGGTCTTGGAACTCAATTTCAGTTTCAAATTTTGGAGAAATAACTTTGGGGGATTTCCTAAACCTGATCATATGAATTTGTTCTTTCATTTTTTTCTCACTTAATACTATACTAAGAGAGATATTTACTTAAGAGGTGAGATTTAAATGGCGCTAGTGTTTCCTCATATGAGAGCAATGTGGAGTCTTTTATTATTTTATTTTTTTATTGTCCACAATGAGTTACAACATTTAGTGGGCAAACAATGAGTTATTATCCCCAATTCCCCACTGCCCTCCCCACCCCCCTCAATTGGATAACCTCCTCCATGAGCCGTCTGGATCAGTGTGTGGAGTCTTTTAAAATCAAGATGTAACTATCCCATAGTGATTTGTATACCATACAGTTACTTGGCTAACATATAAGACACACAGAGTAGAATGGTAGAACTGATAGGAAGCCCGACATTCATCTAGAACTATTTATGCTGATCACTTCACTTGTAGAGAAGCAAGAACACGGACTGTGTTGTCCTAAGTCATAACCAGCCTAGGCAGAGACAGGCAGTTTTCATTGCTCAATAGGACATTAACACTTTGATTCATAGAAGATGGAGATTTAGGGCTAGAGAGAATTCAGCTTATGAGGCTTAGAATACACACGCAGACCCATCATAGAATAGATGAAGAGGAGTGGAGAAGTGGTTCAATGGGAGAAATGCTTATCACACAATCATGAGTACCCTGTATGGCAGTGTGTGCCTAGAATCCCAGTGCTGGGGAGACAGAGATTTCTGGGGATCAGTGGCCAGATGCCAAATCAGACCCCCAGGTTTAGTGAGGAACCTTATCTCAAAAAATGGGGACAGTGGGAGAGGGAACATAGGAGTATAACACGAAGTAAATATGACCAATTTATACTGTGTTCGTATATTAAAGTTCTCCATAAAAAATAAGGTGTAGAGCAATTGAGGAAGACACCTGAAATTGACCTGTGGACTCCACACACAAGCTCCTTTATGCCAATAAAACTATGAAGTAAATACTGTTGTTTCCAGATAATAAAGTTAGTGTTTGATAAGTGCAGAAACCAACTGGCAAGGTCATATATCTGAGAACACTCAGTTGGGCTGGAACCCGTGTTCTTCCCAGGAAGTTCCTGCCCCGGCTCTGGGTGGATTCTAGTTTGTTACTATACATTAGATGTGAAACTGAACCCTGCACGTGTAAACAATGCCCTGTCCTTTCTACATATAGGTAACTTGATGAGTAACTTCACTATAGTGCCATTCTTGGTTCTGAACTACGGTGTCCTATCTTGTGAAGTAGTTAAGTTAGCTGTTTTGAAAGAAGAGATATGGGGAAAGATTATTTGTATTATTGGGGCTGGGGAGATGGCTCTGTAGGTGAGTGTGCTTGCTGCTCAAGAAGCCGAGTTAGAGCTCTCAAACCCACTTACAAATCTGGGTGTGGTCATGCATGTCTGTAACCTCAGCTCCCAGACAGACAGAAGTAGGAAGATTACTGGTACTCTCTAGTCTGCCAGACTAACTGAAAAATAGTGAGCTTCAGGTTCAGTGAAAGACTCTGTCTCAGGGAATAAGGTGGAAGAGCCATAGAGGACACCTTACACTTTCCTCTGGTCTCTGCAAGCATGTACATGGGGTGCATGTATTCACACACACACACACACACACACACACACACACACACACACACACACCAAAGAAATTAATTTGTCATGCTTTATTTTATTTTTTAATTTATAAAAAATCCATTTTTATTTTTTTATCTTTATTGTCAAAAATTACATTGAATGAGCAAATACTGTGTTGATATTCCCATTTCCCTCCTCCCTGTCCCCAATCTACTGGGTATCCTCTTCAGTGGGCACACTAGATCCATCCATGTGGTAAGGGATTATGGATAGCACAGGAGGCAGCCAGGTGGCCGCTCTTTGTGTGTTGTTGCTGAGTGGAGTAATGTCTCTGGGTAATCTCTAGCACCATGGCTCTTACAATCTTTCCGCCCTCTCTTCCCCTCAGTTCCCTGAGTCATGGAGGGTGAGTTTTAAGTGTGTTTTATTGTTGTGAACTTAATAGTCTGTGTGCTTCTATTTTAAGTTGTGTTAGAAGTCGTTGCTGACTTAACCTGGGATGACTGATTGGCTGTGGTTACAGGTCTCTTTCTTGCCCCACCACTGTCTCAAGTGTTTCACTTGGGGCCTACACGATAGGCCTGGGGTGGTTCATCTCTTGCTGGGTTCTCAGCCTTCAGCCTGCAGCTCATTGGTGGAGTTGGAATGACCACAGCTCTCTCACTGCCTTCTGAAAAATACAAACAGAATCTCCATAGGAGAGTGAGATCAGTAAAGGTTAAATGAGGCACACCTTTCTAATACTGCAAAATTCTATTGAGATTAGCCTCTCTGTAGTAATGGGGATTTCTTTTTGGAGCCCCAGTTTTTGGTTCCTGTAGGATTTTGCCCCGAGTCCCAATTCCAGTTAAGTGCTCCTTGTCACTGAGTGGATTTCTTGGCCAATTTAAAAGCTGTTGAATACCCCCTGGTTTTGGCGCCTCTATTGCACCAGTGATCATTTCTTGGTCCACTGATCTCTCCCAAAAGGAAGTGTGTTCAGCTTACTCATGACAGTCTGCATTTTGTATCAGTGGTCTCTGCTTTCTCCAAATATCATCGACCAATTTCCCCTGGCAGCTTATGTTGTGCCTTCCATCACTGCACTTGCTACCATCTGGGGACTGGATACCATTCTGGATCTCTCAGGGTCTCTTGGTGTTGTTCAATGTCTTTTCTGTGTTTTGTTCAGCAGTAGGATCTTACCTTTGGCCTAGGGTGGGTATTCAAGAACTTTGACAGAAACCTGTCTTGTTTGGGGACCTTGTGGGTCTCTTTGATCAACAACTCAATGTAGGAAGGATCCAATGACAGGGACAGAGAGTTGCAGGTCTGATCAATTTTTCATGGGGTTTGGTTTCCTCTCCTTCCATTCATGGCCCCTCTTACTAGACAATGCCCACTTCATTCTGAAGAGCTTACTATATGAAAGTAAGGAATTTATGATTTTGATTCATTATTGGTTTAGCTTATTGTGTAAGTCCTCTGCTTCCCTTCCTCCCCCCATTCCTTTCACCTCTTTCACAGTCTCTCATTTCCCCTGCTAGGTTTGCTGAGAGTTTAAGCTTATCCTGGTTAGAAACCTCATATAAGGGAGAATATCTGGTATTTGACTCTGTTCTTTTGTGAGTTCACTAAGTAAGATCTGCTCCAAGTCAGATCACTTGTATCTAAATTTCATTATATCATTTTTCCTTTCTACTGAATAAAATTCCATCAAAAATACCACAACTTTGATATCTATTCATCCAGGGATGGGCGTTTGCGCTGATTCCAATTCCTGGCTATTATGAATTGAGCTGCAATAAACATAGTTGCACTAATGGCTCTGTGTTGAGGTGTGACATCTCCAGGGTAGATGCCTAGTAGAGGGATAGCTGGGTCCATTGGTAGCTCATGTCCATTCTGTTCAGGAGTCTCAACACTGCTTTCCATAGTGGTTGAATGAGTTTGCAATCCACCCAGCAATGAATGAGGGTCCCTTTCCCCCCACATCCTTGCCAGCAGTTACTATTATTGGATTTCTTTATGATTGCCATTCTGAATGGAGTGTGATGGAATCTCATTGTAATCTTGATTTGCATTTCCCTGATGATTAAGGATGATGAGCACTTTCTTAAGTGAGAATAGGCCATTTGTGTTTCCTCCTCTGTGAATTCTCTGTTGAGATCAATGCCCCATTTTTGTGAGGGGACTGTTTGATTTTTTTTTTTTTTAGTTCTTTGTAAGTTCTAGATATTAGACCTCTGTCTGTGGTCTAGCTGGCAAAAATCGTCTCCCAGTTTGATGGTGGCCTATTGGTTTTGAGTATGGTATGTTTGCCTGTACAGAAACTTTTAAGCTTGATAAGGTCCCATTGGTTAAGTGATTGCTGCATTTCCTGGGATACTGGCAATTTGCTCAGGAAATTTTTCACTACTCCTATTTCATGGAGAGTTCCTCCTATCTTTTCTTCCAGGGTTTTCAGGGTTACTGGTCTAATGTTGAGGTCCCTGATCCATTTGGAGTTGATTTTTGTGCATGGTGAAAGAACTGGGTCTATTTTCAATTTTTTATAAATGTTTATCCAATTTGTCCAGCACCATTTGTTGAAGATGCTATCTTTACACCAGCCAACATTGTTGACACTTTGTCAAAGATCAAGTAACTATAGTTACTTGAACTAAGAGCAGGGTCTTCAATTCTGTTACATTGCTCTGTCTGCCTGTTTTTATGCCAGTACCATGCTGTTTTTGTTAGTATGGCTTTGTAATATATCTTTAGATCTGGAATGGTGATCCCTCCTGAGGAAGTTTTATTACTTAGAGTAGATTTGGCTATCTGAGGCCTTTTGCCCTTCCAAATAAATGTTGAGATTCTTTTTTCTAAGTCTGTGAAGAAAGAAGCTCGGATTTTTTTTTGGGGGGGGGGTGGAGGCATGGCATTGAATCTATAAATAGCTTTTGGAAGGATTGCCATTTTTACTATTTTAATTCTCCCTATCCAACATGGAATATCTTTCCATCTTAACGCATCCTCCTCTATTTCTTTCTTGAGCATTTTAATGTTTTCATTATATAAGTCTTTCACATTCTTGGTTAATGATATTCCAAGGTATTTGATATTTTGGAGGCTGTTAAAAATGGGACAGTCTCTCTGATGTCCTTTTCTGTGTATATATCATCTGCATACAGGAAGGCTAATGATTTTTGTGTGTTAATTTTGTAACCTGTCACTTTACTGAAGGAATTTATCACCTTCAGGAGTTTACTGACACCATTCTTTGGGTCTGTACATACAGGATCATGTCATCTGGAAAGAGGGATAATTTTACTTCTTCCTTTCCAATTTGTATCCCTTTTATGCTTTTCTCCCATCTTATTACTTGGGCTAGGACTTCAAGCACTACATTGAAGAGCAATGGTGATAGTGGACACCCCTGTCTTGTTCCTGATTCAAGTGGGAACTCCTTGAGTCTTTCCCCACTGAGTATGATTTGGGCTTTAGAAGTTTTGTATATTGCCTTTATTATGTTGAGGTATAAGCCAACTATGCCTAGCCTTTCCAGAGGTTTGAACATGCAGTGATGTTGAATTTTGTCAAAGGCCTTCTCTGTGTCAATTGAGATGACCATGTTGTTTTTGTGATTGAGTCTATTAATGTGGTGTATTGCATTAATCAACTTCTGTATGTTGAACCATCCCTGCATGCAACCTACTTGGTTGAGGTGAATGATATTTTTGATGTGGTGTTGTATCCGGTTTGCGAGGATTTTGTTCAGGATTTTTGCATCTAAGTTCATCAGGGATATGGATTTATAGTTTTCTTTTCTTGTTGCATCTTTGTCTGGTTTGGGGATTAGGGTGATGCCAGCTTCATAGAAGGAGTTTGGAAGCCTTCCCTCTTTTTCTATACCTCAAACAAGCTTCCGGAAGAGTGGTTTCAGTTCTATGATGAAGGTTTGGTAGAATTCAGCTGAGAATCCATCCGGTCCTGGACTTTCCTTTGGGGGAGATTCTTGATTACATTTTCAATCTCTGTGGATGTGTTAGGTTTATTTAGGAGCTTTGTCTGCTCTGGGATAAGCTTTGGTAGTTGGTAGCTGTCCAGAAATTCATCCATTTCTTCCAGGTTCTTCTATTTTGTGGAGTAGAGGTTTTGGAAGTGTGACCTGATGGTTCTTCAAATTTCGTTGGGGTCTGTTGTGACCTCTCCCTTTTCATTTCTGATTTTGTTGATTTCGGCCTTCTCTGTTTTTTGTTTAATTAGATTGGCCAAGGGTTTGTCAATCTTATTTATTTTTTACAAAGAACCAACTCTGACTTATCTATTTTTTCAATTGTTTTCTTTGTTTCCAATTCATTGATCTCAGCTCTGATCCTAATTATTTCTTTTTGCCTTGAGATTCTAGGGTTGGATTGTTCTAGTATTTCCAATGCCTTCAGGTGGGTGGTTAGGTGGTTAATTTGAGAACTCTGTCTTTGTTTTAAAGGCATTTAGCACTATGAATTTTCCCCTTAGGACGGCCTTCATAGTGTCACACAGATTTTGGTATGATGTGTCTTCATTATCATTTACTTATAGGAAATTTTCAATTTCTTTTTTAATTTCCTGAATGACCCGTTATTGTTTAAAAGTGTATTGTTCAAACACCAAGAGTTGGAGTACTTTCTGCTGCTCCTCTCATTATTAATTTCTTGCTGTAATTCATCGTGGTCTGATATGATGCAGGGGGCTACATCAGTCTTTCTGAATTTGTTGAGCGATGCTTTTTGATCTAATATGTGGTCAATTTTGGAGACAGTTCCATGGGCTGCTGAGAAGAATGTATATTCTGTGTGATTGGGGTGGAATGTTCTATATAAATCTGTCATTTGTAGCTGGTCTATGGTGTTGTTAAGCTCCTTTATTTCCCTGAAGACCCTCTGTTTGGATGATCTGTCTAGGGATGATAGTGGTCTATTCAAGTCTCCTACTGTGATGGAATTAGAGACTATTTCTGTTTTATTTTTGAGTAGATTTTGCTTTATGAACTGTGGTGCACCTGAGTTTGGTGCATATATATTTGTGACACTGATATTCTCTTATTGGATTATTCCCTTGATGAGTAAGAAGTGGCAATCATTGTCCTTTTTAATTGTTTTTGGTTTAAAGTCCATTTTTTTCAGATATTAATGTAGCCACATCCACTTGTTTTTTATTTCCACATGTGTGGTAAATTGTTCTACATCCCTTTACCCTTAGGGAATTACTGTCTTTAGAGGTAAGGTGTTTTTCTTAAAGGCAACAGATAGAAGGGTCCATTCTCCTGATCCACCCTGCTAGCCTGTGTCTTTTTATAGGAGAGTTAAGTCCATTTATATTCAGAGGGATAACTGTGAGGTTTGCTTTAAGCCCTGCCATGTTGGAAGATTTATGGGGTTGTTACCTGTACTGTTATTATCATCACACTGCTGTTGATTACTGTGCTTGTTTTCTATTGCTTTCCTGAGTTAGAATGCTTGTCTCTTCTGTGTAGAATATCTCACGTAGTATTTTTGGCTTTGTTTTCAGATAATCGTAGAGCTGGCTTATTTCATGAAACACTTTCAATTATCCATCTATTATGAGGGATAGCTTTGCTGGGTACAGTATTCTAGAGTGAAAGCCATACTTCTTTAGGCCTAGAAGAGTATTGTTCCAAGCCCTTCTGGCTTTCATGGTTTCAAGTGAAAAGTCTGAGGTAAGTCTGATGGGATTGCTTTTATAGGTGATTGTTTTTTTTTTTCTCTCTTGCTGCCTTGAGCACTTTCTCTTACTGTCTATATTTGGCATTATAACTAAGATATGCCTTGGAGAATTTCTTCTTTTGTCAAACCTGATTGGAGTCCTGTGGGTGCCTTGCACCTGTAGGTGCCTTGTACCTTTCTCTTTTAAGATAAGAAAAATTTTCTTGGATAATTCTGTTGAAAATATTTTCTATGCCATTGTCCTGGGATTCTTTTCCCTCTGGGATCCCCATGATCCTTAGATTAGGTCTCTTTATGGTATCCCATAACTCCCTCATATTTTGTTCATATGCTTTTTTGAACTTATTCAAATTTTTGATTTACCTGTCATTCTCTTCTATTTTATCTTCCACATCTAAGGTTCTGTCTTCCCAGTTATTGACTCTAGTGGTAAGGGATTCTAGAGAGGTCTTCATTACTTCCATTTGGTTTTTGTTTTCTGCTACAGCTTTTTGGATTGTCTCTATCTTTGTGTTGAATTGTGTTTTCATATCATGGTTTGACTTAATGTTTCCTGATACTCACTTTCGTATTTGCTTGTGTCTTCAGTTAGTTTGGTTAGCTGATTCTTAAAATCTTCTGTTTTCCTTTAATTCCATCACTGATCTACTCAAGTTGATCTGTTTCTCCTCGATTATATTAAGTCTGATGGCAAAGCTTATGAGCTTTTCTAAGTGATTTTCAATTTTTGCTTCCATTTCCAGCATTAACCTCTTCATTGAATCCATGCCAGTATGATCTGGGCTCAGTGTCATCTCATCCTAGGCTTGTATCTGCACTCTCTCTTTTAAAGTTTCACTGCTGATTTTTCATTTGGGGCTTGGGGAGTTTGGTGTGTGACCCTCCACTGTTCAGTTCTTTTTGCATTGTGATCTTCCCATTTTGGTTCCACTTGGAGGGTCTGGGGGGTGTCTTTATGGTGTACTCTCCTCAGCTGTGTGAGCGGGGTGTGCACTGGGTTTCCTGGAGAAGATTAGGCACTCTCTTCACTTTTCTGCAACTTTGTGTGCCCTCAGATCAGTGGCTGGGCTGACGAGTGTGCTGGAGCCATGAGGGTTGTAGCTTAGGATACCCTCAAGCCAGTGGCTTTGCTAGCTAGTGCAAGGGTTGGGAATAGGACAGTGCCGGAGTGACTGAGTGCACCCATAGTCTCGCACATTGTTGGCGAGTGTTCCCATGGACTGGACCAGCACTGGCATGCCCATGGACCAGCGTCTGCTGGTGTTTGTGTGGGTGGTTCTGGGGGATGAGTGTGCCCACGGACCAGGTGCTGTGTGGGTATGAAGGGGGCCTGGGAGGGAAGGGTGCTGAGCTGGCAAGGGCTCAAGTCAGGATGCAGCTGGGAGGATACACTGGGCTATGGTGGATGCTTTGGGGTGGATGTAGGCGTGGAGGGGGGAGTGACTCTCTGGACCTCTGCTGGAACAGAAAGCAGTTGGGGAGACCAGTCTAGGCTGGTGAGGGAGCTGGGGAGGGGATGTGCCTTGGGTCAGGTTTGGCTTGGGTCCAGGGTCTGGATCCCAGCTGGAATCTTGAACCTTTATCAGGTGGGTCCTGGCATGGCTGCTAGTTGTTGGCCATCTTGTTTCTGTATCATAACTTTATAGTAGAGTTTTAAATCAAGATTGGGCTAAATAATCTTCTAATAAATAACTAGAATAACCAGAAATAACCCTACCATATATATCTTCATGTTTGACTAAAACTTAGACTTCTAAGACACTCAACTGCTTTCATTTTTGTGATTGAAGTTGGCATACTGAGAAAAATCTAAAATGCTGGCATGTCTAGCAGAGAATAACTGAAACAGGTCCATCATTGCCTAAATTTCCATTAGACTTGCATATTAAAAAATCACAGGCATATTTATGAATCTGTCTATGTTTATCCCTTATATTTTGACATTTGTGACCTTAATAAAGAAAATACAGAAAAATGATTAAGCTAATTGTCAGGCCAAGAACTATAATTAATGAATAAAAATGGAGGAGGTCAATTATCTCTCCTCCCTCTGTCCCACAATTGCCCTGGAAAAGATAGTTCTGTATACCACATTAAACCCCACCCTTCTCTGAACACACCCATGCTAAACTAGGTCATACATGAATGGGAGCAGAAGGTCATGTGGAGGCAAAGATTTGCTTCAATAGCAATCCAGTGCTGGTGGCTAAGGAAACAGGCATTTCAAAGCTACTTTTGCTGAAGGGCATTGGAACTCTCATTTGGACCCATGGGCTGGCTAGAAGCAGGATGGAAGCAGGATTCCAACTCTGCCTTTTTGTGTCTCTGCCTCCTTTTCTGTGATTAAAAGTATAGGGATAGTTCACTGTCCTTAACTTTTCCTCTTGAGCCATATTGGGATCCTGGAACTATTAAACCTTGAAGGACAGGCTTGTCCCCTATTCCTGAGATGAGGCTGACCCTGGCGTTGAAGGAGTCATTTACCAAGAACCAGCTCATCCTTGATCCATCCCCCCACCATACAGAATCAGAACTGACACAACAATCAACCAGACAACACCTTGACCAGGACTGACAGACAGTTTCAGCAGTTCTAGCCTTATGTCTTCTCCTATCCATGCACTCCACCCCTGTTACGACACTTCAGCAAGAGTCTCATGGCATCTTTTTGGTGCTGGTCAGTTGTCCATTACCCACAACCAATTGCCATGTCTAGCTGTGCATGGGGAAAATAGGGTATGATGGCAATCCATGGGTAGATATAAAGTCAAGAAAACTAAAACCCATAATCAAGTGAAAGCTGCAAAAGACAAAAAAGAAAAACTGAGAGAAACTGAGTCAGGAATGAGAAAAAAGGCCAAAGGGAGAGAATGAAGAAGGAGAAACCATTTTTTTGTGTTCCTACACCCCATGAAACCAATGTCTTCCTTCTCATAAATCCTCTCTAATGACTGAAAAGAATGGTTTTCCATTCTCTGGTTTTCTGTAACCAAATGCATGTGGTTGTGAGAATTATTCATGTTCAGATTTCAGGGAATATTATGGAGTAGATTATCTATAGGTAACTTGTATCCTTCAATGGAAAGAGAAGCCTGCTTGTCAGACATAATGTCCCAAGGGCAGATGTGTGATTTTAGCTCACTGACTTGAGGATTTGCAGCATTCTGGTTTTCAGAAAATATCTACAGTCAGTTTTATAAAAAATTCACATCTTTCAACCTTTGTACTACCCAGCTTACCTTCCTCCTCACTTGGTATAATGCAAGCAGCACCTGGTTACAGATGCATAAATTAACTGTATTTCCTTTTTAAAAAATAACATTATATATTTATTATCTGTCTGTCTGTCTGTTTGTTTGAGAGAGAGAGATTGTGCACACTGAACCAGGGCTCCTGCCATTGTAGATAATCTTCAGACTCATAAGCCACTTTGTGTGTCAGGCTTTATGTGTGTATTGGGGAATGGAACATGGACCAATAGCAAGTGCTTTTAACCACTGAGTCATCTCCCCAGCCCCATAGTTCCTTTTCAGTAGTGCCTCCTTTTTGCAGGTAATAATATTCAGACTAACATACTAGAAATACCATTGAGGAAATTCTCAAATCTGAGTGGGACTACACAACAAAGTCATTTCAGTCTCTTGTTAGACATAAAAAGTAGGAAAGGCTGGGGATATGGCTCAATGGGAAAATCCCTTGCTGCACAAGCCTAAGTACTTGAGGTCAGATCTCCAGAACTCACATGAAATCTGGGTGCTGTACTGGTTGTCTGTAATCCCCAGTGCACCTACAGCAAGAAGGGAGACAGGAGAACCTCTCTAAACCTTGCAGACCAGCATGTGTATACACATGAACCACTACTGCCACCACTAAATAAATATATTAATAAATAAGTAGAAAAACTGGAAAAGGAGATACTAGAAATCCATCTTCCAGAAATCCATTCATTTTAGCTCTCCCCATCTTTGTTTGGCATTTACCAAAAACAAGACAAGAGGGCTGAGGAGATCTAGGGGCTCATTATGATGTTAGGCACAGCATCTGCTGCTGTGGACACACAAGCAGGTGGATTGGGAGTTCTATGGCATATCTTACTGTGGCACTACACTTTGTGGAGAAAGACTGCAGAGCTTATTCCCACCGTAGAGCCTCTTCCCACACTTCAGGGCTTCTGGAGAAACGCAGGGCTGTTTCCCAGCATTGTCGTTGGTCCTGTCTTGCTGGCTTATCATGTCTGGATCCAGGTGGAACACCAGCAGCCCTGGCATCACAGTGCCTTGTTGAAAGCTGCTTTTGCAGTGCTACCCAAGAGCCAGCACTCCTCATTTGGCTCAGGACCCTGCCCCGGCCAGCTGAGCAGCTCTGATCCTTGGCAAGTCAAGACATTCCAGTGAAACTCATGAATGTTGCCAAAATCACTATGTCTTGTCTCTGGAAAATGAATATACTGGTTCTGCCTTCCTTCCAAATCTTTTAAACAGTTTTCTCTTCTTATTATTACTAGAATGAATGTAGAATGGAGGACAACAGTCTCATGTTTGGAAGCTGAGCTATGGGTGAGATGCTTGGTCACTTTTGGTAATAGGGGAAGGCTCTGAGGACTGTACTTGGAGGTCTCTACGAGAAGCTCACCTCTAATTTACTGATTTTATGTTTATCATTATTTTTTTTATTTGCAAGGAGAGAGAGAAAGTGTGGGAGAAAGGAGAGAGACAGAGAGAGAGAGAGAGAGAGAGAGAGAGAGAGAGAGAGAGAGAGAATATGAATGGGTGTACCAGGCCTCCAGCTGCTGCAAACAAACTTCAGACACGTGTCTCTTAGTGTATCTGGCTTTACATGGGCACTAGGGAATTGAACCCAGGTAGTTAGGTTTTGCAGATAGTGCCTTAACTGATGAGCTATCTCTCTAGCCCTCATTATTTTTATTTAGTTTCTCTCTCTCTCTCTCTCTGTCTCTCTGTCTCTGTCTCTCTCTCTCTCTCTCTCTCTCTCTCTCTCTCTCTCTCTCTGTACTTGTGGAGGCCAAAGGACAACATTTGGTGTCATGCTCAGAAATGCTGTTTAACTCCTTTGAGACAAAATATCTTATTGCACTAGAGATAACCAATTAGGCTAAACTGGCTGGACAGTGAGCCCCAGAGATCCTTCCTCCCTAGTGCTAGGATTACAGGTGTGTGTTCTCATGCCCTATGGGTTACATAGGTACTGCAGATCAAACTCAGGCCCTCATGCTTGTGAGGCTAATTTCCAAATGAGCCATCTCTCAAGCCCCTATCTATTGGGTTTTAATGGCTACCCTCTCCCCTGAGGGTTGACCAGCATTTGTTTGTGCTGGTTTACTTTAATTCTTACTTGTCCTGGAAAATACCTGTATCCAACCAAGTCTGACACCCACAATCCATTAAAAGAGTGAAGGCCATGTGCATAGTTATTATTGGAGAGAGTTCTGGTTCAGGTTTTAACTGTCTCCCCCAAAGCCTATTGTATTGAAGGCTTACCCCTGAGGTAAGCAATGTTCAGAAGTGGGATTGTGTCATGATGATTCTGACTTCATGGATGGATCCATGCTTCAGTGGGACCATTGGGAGGTGATAGAAACAGGACGTGAGGCCAAGTTGGAGGAAGGATGTCACTGGAAAGATGTACCATGCCCCTTTGCTCTTGCTCTCTGTCATTCCTCTGCTTCCTGACTGCCATGAAGGGAACCACCTCTACCACACATGCTGTCCCAATGTCCTGCCTTACTGCAGGACAGCCACATGGAACCAAGTGACTCTAGATCCAAACCTCTGAAACCATGAGGCAAAATAAGCCTTTGCTCCCGGAAGAGAACCAATAGAGCAAAAATATATTGCAAAGGGAATTTGCTAGATTTGCTTGTAGGATATACAGTGGACAGTTCAACAATGGCTAATACCCTGTAACTCTTCAGTCCTCAAGGCTGGATGCCTCAGCAGTTGCACTGTGGAACTGGAGGCCTGGAGGATTCCTGGAGAGCTTCAGTCCACATTGGCAGGTGGAAGAGACTGGGTTCTCATGTCAGCAAGGACAGACCCATTCACCAGCAAGATGCAAAGGCGAACAAAACAGCACTTCCCTTTCCTCTGACCTCTTTGTATCTGGGCGGCCATGGCCAGGGCTGCCTTCTTTGAAGGAGGGTCTTCCTCCTTCAGTTGGTCCATCCTGGGAATGTCTTCCCTAGTGTGCACAAAGGTGTGTCTCTTCATGGATTCCAGATCCAAGCAAGCTGACCATCCAAAGTAACTATCATAATTTTTTTTTTCAGGTACTTGGTCACAGTGATGAAAAAGTTGTGTGGTATAGAAAGTACCTATTAAAATTTATTTCTTGTGGTGGTTTGAAACAGATGCCTCCCCCCCATTAACTTGTGTTTTTGAATGCTTGGTCCCCACCTGATGGCAACTTGGGAGGTGCAGCCTTGCTGGAGGAGGTGTGGTGTTGGGGTGGACCTTGAGGTTTACTAGCCCCCCCCCAGGTGCCAGCATTAGTTTGACTCACTCTCCTGCTGCTGTTTTGTATCTGCTGTGACAGAGGTGATGATGTCCAGCCTTTGCTCTTGCTACGATCCCCCTGCCATCATGAATCTTTCTCTTTGGAGTGTAAGCTAAAATAAATCCTTAAAAAATGTATTCCTACCTGTAAGGGTTCATCCCTTGTAACATGCTGATTTTTTTTTAGCTTATACTTACCCTGATCCTAATTTATTTAATATATTTCAATGGTATTAGAAATGAGGTTGTGACCTACCTCAGTGACTACAGTTATTATATTATTTTGATAATATGTTTTCGAATCATCTTGTCTTTCATGGCATTGGTCCTGAAGCCCTGTGAGGCAAGGAAAGCAGAAACTGCTATGAAGTGGTTGGACCCTCTTTTCCAACAAATAAAAACCTCTTCCTACCACAAAACACTGCCCCTGTGCTTCATAAGGGGAACTGCCATGTAGAGGGAAGGCTCTGGAGGAAGGTAGGGTCCTTAGGGATCTAGTTTTAGCTCTCTCTGCTGGTAGCTTCCTTTGACTCCTTCTTTCTTCACTCAGAAGATGAAGTCACTGGATGAGCTGGTTTCTGAAAGAGGTCACCTAGTAGGAAGATTGGTCAGTAAAGTGTTTGTCATGCAAATATGAAGAGTTGAGTTCAATCTCCAGAAGCTGCTTAAAAATGTCAAGCGTGGTGGAATGCCTTTGTAATTCTAGCACTGGGGAAGCAGAGACAGGATGATCCCTGGGTCTCACTGGTCAGCTAGTATAGCCTAGTTGATGAGTTCCAGGTTCAGTGAGAGAACCTGTCTCAGAAAAGGTGAATGGTGTTTCTGAGGATGACACCTGAGGTTCTCCTCTTACCTCCACACACATCTATACACACACACACACACACACACACACACACACACACAAGATTGGGGGGCCTGCTTTTACAGCTTACTAAGGTTATTTCATTGAACCTAACCCTAGCACTAAATCTGTGCATATTAAATGCAGGTGAAATATCTTTCCTTCTTAAAAATTATTATGGTGCTAGGTATTGAACCCAGAGCTTCGTACATGCTAGGGAAATGTTTTGCTACTGGCTTCTATCCCTAACCACTCAGCCCTCCCTTCAAATTTTATTTATTTATTTATTTATTCATTTATTTATTTATTTATAGAGGCAGAGTGAGAGAGGGAGTGACTATAGGTGCACCAGGGCCTCTGCCACTGCAAAGGAACTCCAAACACATGCATCACTTTGTGCATCTTGCTTTTAGGTGGCTATGGGAGAATCAAACCCTGGCCATCAGGCTTTGCAAGCAAATGCCTTTAACATCTAGGCCATATCTCCAGGCCTAGGCTCCCATTTTTAAGACATGGTATTGCTAGATAACCTTGACTGGCCTGGAACTTGCTATGTAGCCCTAACTGGTCTAAAACTTACGGCAATCCTCCTGCCTCAGCCTCTGAGTGCTGGAATCACTGGAGTGAGCCAATATGCCTGGCTTCAGATGAAATTTATTTAAACAAGATTGTTGATTCATATATGATTAAATCAGCAGATGTGGAACCAGTAAATACAGAGAGCTGACTGTTGACTGTGCTTCTGGACCAAGTGCGGCTTCTTTTAAGAATGCAAGGACAATATATCAAAGCAGAACCAAGGAGAAAAGTCATAAACATCTCTTCAGATCTGGAAGATGAAATGCCCAGTGTCACATGAGCCTGTATTTGCATAGGAACTCAGATGACAGTGTGGTGGTTTGAATCAGATGTCCCCCATACTCATGCGTTTTCAGTGCTTAGTCCCTGACTAATGGCAATTTGAGAGGTGGAGCCTATAAAGATTTCAGGAGCCTCTTCTGTGTCCCTTACTGTCCCCAAACCCTCTGGTTCTGCTCTGATACCCAGAGGAAGCTATCTCTTGTTATGAAATTGAGGTTTCCAAAAATCATTCCCTCAGTTCAGACTAGGTTTGGAATTTTAAATTCAAGACCTAATATGGTAATTCTTAGGGCTTTCCCTACCTGAGCTGGGAGAAAACAGCTACCCTCTCTCAGCTAACAACTGCTGACCCATAATAAGAGGCCAAAATCCCAGCTTCTCAAGATCTGGGGGGCTATATGGCTCCAGTGAAACTCGAACCTCAGTGAACCAGACACCCCATAAGACACAGTTTAAGACCTTCCCCCTTCCTACTCTTCCACAAGAAGACTTTAAAATGCTTCCTTTCTCTTCTTAGGTGGTTAAGAGGCTTCCTTGCTCTGAACCCCATCACTCCCTTGCTGGCATTAAGATGACTTTGGACACTAAAAGAAACCATTTTTCTCAGTGGTCTTCCAAATTCTGAACCTAATAGAGCCTTGCTTTGGGAGATGTGTTGCTGGGACAGGTTTGGGGATGTTTTAGCCAGCTTGTTCTTGCTGCTTTCTGTCAGTTGCTATGGCAAGATTTGATTTCCAGCCTATACTATCCTTTCTCTTCCATACTGAAATGTCCCCTGGACACTGTAAGCCAAAATAAACCCTTTCCTCCCATCAGCTGCTTTTGGTGGGGTGTTTTATCCCAGCAACATAAAGGTACCTATAACAGACTCAATGATCTAGGTGACTCATGGAGCAGACAGTAGGAGCAGGAAGTGGGGCAGATACAAACTATGTGTACGCAAGGTTCTCCACATACATTGCTTTTGTATTACTTTTGTTTTCCAGCCCTGTGATCATTTATCTCTATAAAGCTAAGTAGCTTTATTTTTTAGCTATAGTTTATCCCATGTAAGGTACTCTGAGCTTTGCTCTTATTGAAAAATTAACATGGTCAGTGAGTCACAAAGGCAACCTTATAGATATCCAGAGATTTGGGCCAGAGTTCACTAAGGCAAAGATGAAATGTGCTTCTCACTTGCTTCTAGAAAGTCTCTCTTTACCTATTTTGTGTGTAGGTGTGAGTTAATCTTGGATTTCCTTGCTCTGACACAAACAACATTATATAAGGGCATTTATAACTACAGATAATGCCAGACTCACACAACCAGTCTAACTCGGTGATCAGAGATATCTGGGTTTCCACCTTAAGCCATTTGTCCATCACCTTGCTGTGGATTCTTGGAAAGCCACTGGCCACTCATTCTCCTTCCTTTCCATTTACTTGTGCTGAAGTCATTCAGTCAAAGCCTGGGAATGTAGTTGTTCTTTTGTATGCAACTTCCATCCTTAAAAAAGAAACAGGATCCCTAGGCATCTACTCAAGGATGCTGTCATAAGTCTGCTACGTTCATTGAAGACCCATTCTGTGCTCACACTGAGACATAGAGCTAAATGATAACCTTCCTTTCTTCCTGAGAGCTCAGACTAGAGGCTCACAGGCTGAGATAGATGCCTGCCAACCTGCTAACGTGCTTCACTATGCACATGGTGAAGAACAACCCCACAGGAAAGCTCTAAATCCCCATGATGGAGATACAGCTACCTTCCTTATTGGACATGCTTTGGGGTATGTCTGCAACTTTATTCTACCATATGCTCCTCACAATGATGTTCTGCTTTGCCACAAGTTCAAAGTCACTGTGAAGTGACATCTCTGAAACAAATGAATCACTTTTTTTTCCTTTTAACTTGGCCATCTCAGGTATTTTGTCACACTGATGGAAATTTGCTTACCATAGAGGGTAAGCATGAAGACTCATTCAGGTACATGATCCTCCATCCTCATTTACTATATCCAGGCCTTAGTTTCTCCCTCTGCAAAAGAGAACTATCCTGTCTGTCTTGTTTACTGGTGATGCTTTGAAAGCCCACTACAGAACACCTGCTTTGTCATAGATGCTCCATAAATAGGAGCAGATCTGGCTGCTAGTATCCTTGTTGGCGATGATGGCATGATTAGCAGTTCATCCATCACCCTTAGGACACTGCAAATACCAATCAACAGAACCTCTTCTGCCATATCAGCTGGTCTTTGTGTGAAGAGAGCAGCAATGGAAAAATGAAACAGTATTCAATGAATAGAGCAGTGAAATGTAAATTCTAGAAAAAGGAAGACAAAAAATTATACTGAACACAAGGACTCTGGAATCGCGATGAGAAACATCCTTCTCCAGTGTCTAAGCATTAACCTAAACCCTTTCCCTTCTCCTTGCTGGTGTGTGAGCACATGTTCATATGTGTGTGGGCACATGTGTATGTATGAGAGCACATATGTACATGGGCCAGAGGTCCACGTTGAGTGTCTTTATCAGTTCCTCTCTACCTTATTTTTTGAGACAGGGTCTCTGGCTGAAGCACTTGAGTCTATTGAGTCAGTTATCCTAGCTAACCAGTGAGCCCTCATGTGTGTGTGTGTGTGTGTGTGTGTGTAGAGGCCATAGGACTATAATGGTCATTGATATCATTCCCTCAGTCATCATCCAGCTTTTTTTTTGTAAAGGGTCTCTAACTGGCCTGGAACTCACCAAGTAGTCTAGACTAGTTGGCCAGTGAGCCTCAGGGGTATGTCTGTTTCTGCCTCTCCAGTGCTGGGATTACAAGTGTGTTCTACCATACATGGGTTCTGGACATTAAACTTGGGTCCTTATGCTTGCAAGACAGGCACTTTACAAACCTGGTTATCTCTCTAGCCCAAAGACTCCCTCTTCTTATATCAAAAAATTGCTTCCTGCCTCTGGACAGTCCATGGAGCTCTTTCCTGTCTGCCCTTTCCTCCATAACCTCTTTTATATTTATTGAGAGGAATAATCAGTGCTAAAGGTTGTGTTAACTTAGAAGATAAAGGACTAAATTGTTCCCTTATCTGACATGTACACAGCACATAGTCATGTGTTTATCATCCAAGAAAAATTATTGTGAACTGCTTGGCTGTTAGTTTCCAGCAAATGAAACTTCAGACTCAAGCAGCTACTGTATTACTTTGAAGTTTCTAGAAACATTGTTGTAAGTGGAATCTTGCCTAGTTTCAGCTTTGCACAATTCACCCTTTGTTCCTATTTTGCTCTGGAATGTTCTTTATTGCCTGTGGTGGTGAAGTATCTCCATGGGTTCATGAGATTTAAGTACCTGGATCCCAGTTGAAGGCAGCTTGGGAAAGTTGTGGGATCTTTAGAAGGAGGTTTGTTACTGGGGCAGACTTTGAGTTTTATTAATCCAGCCCTCATGCTGTTCAGAGCAGAACTCACTCTGCTTGTTTCACTCCAGTAGATGATGCCTATCTGTTGGTACTTGTCATGTTTTTTCCCCATGATTAAATCTCCTCTCAAGAATGTAAGCTGAAATAAATCTTCTGCTTTTGGTCTGGTGTTTTATCTCAGTAATAACAAAGTAACTGTAACAGAAAATTGATGACCAGAAGTAGGGCCATTGCTGAGATAAGCTATGTGGTTTTTTAGCTTTTTAGAGCTGATTTAGGGGATGAATAGGAAGGATTTGGTACTCTGGACTAGAGAAGCTTTGCAGTGCTGTAGGCAGAACTTGATGGGTCATTCTGGTCAGAGTTTGAGAGACCTAAATGCGAAGAGAAGTTATGACATTTCAGAGGGTAAAGAAATGACATCGTTGGGAACAGGGATGGAGGAAGTGATGGCTGTGTTCTGCCTCTGTCCCGAGAACTTGAGCAAAGTGGAATTGAAAAGTAATAGACTTGTATGTATGGCAGGGGAAAATACAGAGCAGAAGGATGTGAAGGATGTTAAGTCTGGCACAGAAATTGGTGTGGACTTGCTTTGGGCTCCTTAATATCACCCCTGACAATGGGCCATCTGCTATGAATTAGGACAATAGGAGGAATGCTGATGACTTTGAAAGGAAGGGGCATGAAGGAAGAACGCTAAAGGAGTTTCTAAGTCCTCCAAGTCATTCCCCCAAGTAACAAGTTTGGCAGCATCATCCACCTGGTACTGGATTTAGGAGAAATACAGGGTCATGAAACTGGGAATAGCTTCTAGTGAGAGGCAGGATTGAGGTCCCTAAAGAGAAGTCCTGTGAGGCCATTGTGTGAAACTGAACTATGGGTTACAGTGGAACCTCCAGGATCTTAGAGATGCCAGAACTACAGAATAGCTGTCAAAGAAACTTCTGACCTAGAGAGATCTCTCTGGGAAGCATGGAGCACAGCTGGAGGATCAGACTTATGTAAGCCCTTTGGAGCCCAGAGGATTTCACTGGGAGGCCCAGGTGCCAGACATGGAGTTGCAGGTTTTTATGTTTGCTCTGCTGGTTTCAAGGTAGCATAGGTTCAATCTTCCCTTTTTTATGTCCCCATTTTTATGTCCTTTTTGGAGTGGGGATGTTTACTCTATGCCATTCTATGTTGGAAGTATATAACTCGTGTTTTGATTTTACAGGGATCACAGTTATGAGACTACTTGTGCCTTAGAGGAGATTTTTGGAATTTTGAACAGTACTGGAATTGGTAAAGACAATGGGAATTTTTAAAGTTGGGGTCCTTGTGTCGAAAATCCTTGGTTTCTGTCTCATTGGCCTATCCTGTGTTGATTGAATGGCTGTGGTTATAGGTCCCTTGTTCATCTGTCATTGTCTGCTGGGTTCCCTATGGATCCTCCACGATATGACTGTGACTGAATACATTTTGAATCATAAGATGACCATGAGTCTTGTGGTAGTTTAAATCTATGTTCCCCATAGACTCAGTTGGTTTTTATTCAAGCCTGTAACTTGGGTCTCCAGCTTCCTGGCTAAAAGAGGTGTCATCGTCGGGGGATTGGATCCAGGGGTCCAGCACAAAGGTGTGTTTAGGGGCAGATCTGAATTCCATCCAAAGCTATGCAGAGAGGTTTGAGATCTGAGGGTCCTGCTTGCTGCAGTATTTTGTGCTCATTGCTTTTTGTGTTTTTTTTGCTTGCTGCTGGTGGTTTCTCTCTCTGCTTGGATTTATGAATGGGAGCCAGCTTCTTCTACCATTGATGAAACTTTCCCATAGATCTCTAAACTGAAATAAATCCTGTTCCTCCCATAAACTGTGACTGTTTGGAAGTTCACCCCAGCAATGTGAAGCTGTCTGGAAGTCTACAGGGGTCAAAGGTAGAATGTGGTGGTTTGAATTGAAAATGTACCCTCTAGTGTCATGTGTTTGTGATCATATATGATCCTCAGCCTTTGAGAGGTAGAGCCTTGCTGGAGGAGGCAAACCTTGGGATTTTATGTTCTAGCCTCCTTGCCAAAGCTCACTCTCGCTGTTTCCTCCCAGCTGATGTAACAAGGTGTGATGCCCTGCCATCTCCCTGCCATGCTTTCCCCACCACAACGAAGATCCCCCTGAAAACTAAGCCAAAATAAACCCTTTTCTTCTATCAGCTGCTTCTCATCAGGGATTTTTGTCCCATCAATGAGCAGGTAACTGTTACATAGCCCTTAAAAGTTTTAAGTCATGCTTATACCAGCGCCCTCATTTTATTTCACCATTGATATATATATTCTAGCTGCCTGACTTAATTAGCTTGGCCATCCACTGACCTAGGCATATAACTGGTCTGTCTGGTTGCTGAGTAACCTTAATCAAATGACTTAAACTCTCTGAACCTGTTTTCTTATTCCTCTTTTTAAAAAACCCATTGTGTGTGTGTGTGTGTGTGTGTGTGTGTGTGTGTGTGTGTGTGTGTGAGTGCGTGCACACACATATGGGTCTGCCTGGGCATCTTGCATCTATGCATAAACACTAGGAAGTTATGCCACTTTTTTGCATCTGGTTTATGTGGGTGGCCTGGAAATTGAACCCAGGTCAGCACCTTTAACAGCTAAGCCATCGTTCCAGGCTCCATTGCCCTATTTTTAATGAGGATGAGACGTGCTTGAGCCCTAGAGTTATTGAACATGCTAATGCTGGCATCTGCAGTTTCTAGCACAGTGCTGGCGCATCGTCACATGGAAGGTTCAGTCACATCTCCCTCCTGCCCCTCTATCCCTGCCTTCATTTGTTCACAATCACCTTTTCCTCCATCAAATTCTTCTTTTCCATTTGTTTTGGCAAATTATCATATGGTAGTTATTGTCTTTGGTTTGTGTGTGTGTGTGTATATAGGTCAGAGGATAACTCTACATGCCTGGACATTGTTTCTCAGATATCATCTATGTTTCGTTTTTATTTTTATTATTATTTGTGTATATGTATATATGTATGTATGTGTACAATGTGTATGTACGAATGTGTGTAAAGGTCAGAGGATAACTTTCTCCTTCCAAACATTTTTTTTGTGGGGGGGTTATTTAGGTAGGTTCTAGGCTGACCTGGAATTCACTATGTAGTCTCAGGGTAACCTTGAACTCATGGTGATCCTCCTACCTCTGCCTCCTGAGTGCGGCGATTAAAGGTGTGTGCCACCATACCCAGCCTCCTTCAAACCTTTTGAGACAGGATCTCTCCTGCAGCTATTGCTTGTGAGCTTCCAAATTCTCCTGGCTCTGCCTCTCATTGCCACAGGTGTGCTGGGGTTACTAATACATGTGCCACTTTGTGTCTGGCTTTACGTGGGTGCTGAGAAAGATTGTATTCAGGTCAGGAGCTTGCAAGCAAATGCTTTTAACTGTTAAGTCATCTCTCTAGCCAGCTATCTTGTTTTTGAGACATAGCATCTCACTGGCCTGGAACTCATCAACTAGCCTGGATTAGCTAGAGACTGAGCTCCAGGGATCCACCTGTCTCTGCTTTCCCCTGAGCTTGGTAGACTGCATGTCCACATCACCATGACTGGCATTTTTCTATCGGTTCTGGGCATCAAACTGAGGCCCTCTTGCATCCAAGAAAATCACTTTATCAGCTGTGATATTCTCAGCCCTTGTCTTTGGGTTTCCAGTGTGTGTGTGTGTGTGTGTGTGTGTGTGTGTGTGTGGTGTTTTCTACCTTATCTCCCTGAGACAAAGTCTCTCATTGACACTGGAGCTTACTATTTTTTGGTGAGACTGGCTGAGCAGTGACCCCGGAAATCCTCCTATCTTCATCCTCCCTCAATGCTGGAGTTACTGGCATGAATCATCATGCAGGGACTTGAACATGGGTCCTGGGGATCAAACCCAAGTCCTCCTCATGCTTGCATAGCAAGTGCTCTTGCCCCCTGAGTCATGTCCCAGGCCTCTCTTATTCCATCTTATATTCATACCACATTGTACCTTGTTTTCTACCTTTGATGAATATTTGAGCAATCATCCTAAGCCTGTGCATCATATATTGTGGTTTCAACAGCAACAAAGCCCAGTCTCTGTCCAATCTTCCCAACTCAGTTGCCTGTTCCCTGAGCAGAGAGACATGCTAGTTGAAGCTCTGTGAAGTTCAATTCTTCTGGACTCTATTTTCTAAGTGCCAGAAAACCGAGTCCAATAGGCTTCCTCAGTAAAGGGCAGTCAGTGCTATGTAGACACAGCCCTGAGGCCCTGAGCTGTGGAGAGGCAGGTTATGAGGGGGAGGTCACTCCCACTTTGGCTCTCCATCTGTCTCCTTCAGAATCAGGCCACAGTTTAATTGTTTAAGATCACCAGTGCTGTTATTAATATTTTCCTTAAGTGATTCATTATTTTCCTTAAGTAAACTTAGTTTCAATGGAAACTTTAAATCATTACTATAAAGGAAAATCAATGTCCCGTGCCATCAGACAGCAATGCTAAAAATAAGTACAATAAAAATCATAATGTTGCTGACTCAGGTCTCTCAGTGTGAGGCCAGCTTGCTCCTATTAAAAAGGAAAATTAGGTATAGTTGGAGCAGTATTTTAACTGTAAAACTAAGCTGTTCTCTTTAATGTAATGAGTATGCTGTGGGGATGGGTGTGTACTTAGGTTGGTCGAGTGCCTGTCTAGCATGTACAAAGCCCTGGGTTTGATCCCTAGCATCCCATAAACTGGACTTGGTGGTACTGGCCTGTAATCTCAGCACTAAGGAAGTAGAAGCGTTAGTACCGGAATTTCAAGGTCATCCAGGGCTACATAGCAAGCTCAAGGCCAGCCTGAGCTGCATGAGACCCTATCGCTAAAAGAATAAAAATAAAAAATTATTACTAGCCAGAGATTATGTGACTTTGCAGCATACCCAAGGCCTGCCAAAAGTTTTCCATAAGTGAATCGTATCCAATACTGTTAAAGACCATAAGATAAAGCCATGAAAATGCACACATGATGTATTTGTCGGTGTTTTCTTGAGGAATAGAACCTATAGAATGAATATATATATCGTACAGGGGATTTATTAGGTTGTCTGACATGATACAGACTAGGCAATCCAGCAACTGCTGACTTTAGGCTGAAGACCCTGAGAAGCTGGAGGATCCCTGGAGAGCCACTGACTTGCAATCCACATTGGAAGGCCAAATAAGCTGTGTTCTGATGTCCATAAAGGGCGTCTGAAACACTCACAGCGAGAAGCCAAGACAGGCAGAAGAAAGCACTCATTTTCCTGGGACCTCTTTATATATGGCTGCCACTGGAAGGGCTTTCCACTTAGCAGGGAGGTCTTCTTTCTCACTTAATTCTTCCTGGAAACACCCTCACGGACCTGACCAAGAGGCACATCTCTGACTTGATTTCTGATCCAATCAAGTTGACAATAAAGATTTAGCATCACATAAGGTAATGTGGGGAGATTTCTAAGGCTCCTACTAAAGTCTGCGGTGCTGTGATGTTCATGGTGAAGTAAGGTTAACCAGCCACACAGGCATGAATCACACAATACTGATGGGGTTTTTGGGGAGGTGGAGGGAGAAGATATCCTGACATCATGCACATCTTGGAGACCAGAATTAGGCACTGAGATAGAGGGGATTCAGTGACATCTCCAAAGAGGCTCTCTGGCATGCATGGTAAAAGAACCAAATGCTAGGTCCAATGAAGAAAACAAAAGAAGTGGGGGGCTCTTAAGTCACTCAGCTCATACAATAGTAGAAAAAGGGTAGGAGTCATAGTTCCCTGGGTGGGGGAGGATAGGACTCAAAGAAGTCATCAGAAATCTGGCATGTCCACCTTCTCATTATGTAGGCAAATGTATGCACTAAGTTAAAGACAGCAAGTTGAATACTTGTGCCAGATATTTTTCTGGGTGTAAAATACTAGAGAATGGTTGGGATTGGGTAGAACATGTGTGCTCGTGTGTGTGTGTGTGTGTGTGTGTGTGTGTGTGCGCACACACACACACACACACACACACTTCACATTTAAAGGCACTCAAATTCAGTTAAAACACTGAGCTTGCCTAACAAGATATATCCAAGTGTCCTCCCTGGGGCCGGGCCCTCCCTGCATCAATTATTTCTAGCTGTTTTATATCTTTGATGCACTAGCTATTTTTGTTTGAATACAAAATGTCCCCCTTAGGCGCCCGTGTTTGAACACTTGGTCCCCAATTGGTGGTGCTATTTGGGAAGGTTGTGGAACCGAACCAGTAGAGGAACTGAGTCATTGGCGTAGGCATTGCTATAGCCTGGCTCTACTTCGTTTTTGCCTTGTTTTCGGATTGTGGCTGCAATGTGACCAGCCAGCTGCCTGCTCCCACTGGCGTGCCTTCTCTGCC
The DNA here is from genome assembly GCA_004024765.1 of Zapus hudsonius. Classification (NCBI taxonomy): domain Eukaryota; kingdom Metazoa; phylum Chordata; class Mammalia; order Rodentia; family Dipodidae; genus Zapus; species Zapus hudsonius. The sequence continues at coordinate 1,866 of PVHP010004198.1, read as the reverse complement.
ATGGTGGACTTTATCCCCCCTTACTCTAAGCTGAAGTAAACCCTTGCTCCATTCTTCTCTCCCTCCTTCCCTTCCTCTTCTTCCTTCTCTTCTTCCTTCCTTCCTTCCTTCCCTCTCTACCTTCTTTCCTTCCTTCTTTTCTTCCTTCCTTCTTTCCTTCCTTCCTTTCTTCCTTCCTGGGATTTTTCACCCCATTACTCCCTTTCATATAGAGGAGGAAGCCAGAATGGGCAAGGTGGACCTAGGGAGGAGGAGTGAGAAGCGGGCAGGGCACGTCTCAGACTGCAGAGCCATCCTTAAAGAAGTCATAGCTAGGGCAATGAGAGGGAGGCACTTTGCCTGCAGGAACAGGCTGACATCAATTCCCCTACCAAGCTCAGTCTGGCTGGGAGCAGCTAGGGGAGGGGAGGATTGACTTGGGAGTGGGTGAATCAGCTAGAGCCATCAGTCTGTGAAGTTCCCCAGTGGTGTCTTCACATGACCACAGTGTGGATTGGGTGCATTTGATGAGCCTCTTGAGTCAGGTAGTAGAGGGGTGACTACTACTCCAAGCAGATTTGCCAGCGAGCGTGTATCTATAATCCCAGCATACCCTTGGCAAAGTGGGAGGTGGAGACGAGACTCTCTAGACAATCACAGGTCCGTAGTCCTCACTTTCTTGTTTCACCCACTCTCTTCTCCCAACTTTTTTTTTGGGGGGGGGGTTGGGGGAATACATATTTAGGTAGATCCTTTAGAATTTGTATGAGTGAGGCAAATATTCTGAACTCTTCAATGTCTGGAAAGGTTATCTTTGTCATCCTGAAGGTAAATACAGAATTCCAGGTCCATATGAAATTTACCTTCAAAATTTGAAGTCTTTATTCAAATCTATCCTCCTTTATTGTGGATGACAAGTCTGATCCAGCTCAAATTTCCTTTTTAAAAAAAATATTTATGAGAGAGGAAAGAGAGAGAGAGAGAGAGAGAGAGAGAGAGAGAGAGAGAGAGAGAGAGAGAGAGAGAGAGAGAATGGGGGCACCAGGGCCTCCAGCCACTGCAAATGAACTCCAGACACATATGCTCTCTTGTGCATCTGGCTTTATATGGGCACTGGGGAATCAAACTCTGATCCTTCTGCATTGCAGGCAAACACCTTAACCGCTAAGCCATCTCTTCAGCCCTCAAATTTCCTTTTAGTAAAGTTTTTAAAGCTTTTTTTTTTTGTAAAAGTTATTTCTCTGCCCTGAGATGTCAGGAATGCTTTTTTTGAGAGATTTAATATTTTGCCATGGTATATCAATGTTTTGGTCATCTTTTCATTAAATCTGATCAACAATATTGCTTTTCAAATCTCCAAATTAGTCACATCATTGCTTTAATAATTTCCGCCCTAATTTCTTTCTTATTGCTTCCTGAGCTTCTCCTAATGAGCTCCTGAACCTCCCAAATTTTTCCTTTTCCCTCCATATCTTTTCTTTACTCTTCTTGGTTTTTCCCTCGATGCTCTAGGAAATTTCCTCATTTATGTCCACCAACCTTTTTATTAACATTTTCGTTCCTTTAAAATAAATATATAGATCGCTGTCTAAAAATAGCTTAGTTTTCTGGTTTCACCTTATGAATATGAATGTCATGATGTCTCCATTTCCTTGAGTTCCATTTCTTTGAGTGTGCTTTGAATTTTTTTCCTCAATTATCTGTTTACCCTTTAGTTCTCATTCATTTCTGAGGTTGGGTCAATAAAACGTTGCTTAATATGTTTGTGTATCTTTTTCTCTCCAATGTGTACTCATATTTATCTGCCAACTTAGTTTTAAGAAAGAGGAGTGGAAATACTCCTGAGTTCTGCGTAGGCAGCAGGTCTTATCAACTGGCAAGCTCCCC